>PVKC010009099.1:0-27282 GCA_004027635.1 Crocidura indochinensis
TTTATAATACAGGGGCACCTCCGACCCTGAACATGTGTCATGTGGACCCAACTTAGACTCCATGTGATCAGACAGTGATCATCCAATCCCAAACCCTAGATCCCAGACATAGAACCAACATAGATCTTGCAACAGCACCAGGAACCAAACTCCTCCTGGGAAATTCTTAATACTGCTCTGGCATCAACATGAACCAGTTTTGATATGACACCTTGACAATGAGTAAATGGCAATAACTTGATATAAGAGCAGATTGTCTTATCTCATCAACTAACAGTAAGATGAAATCAGAAGACATGGAATCCTTTGATTCTGTGCAAAAACCAAGATTACTAACTACAGAAGACTGACTTTGACAACCATGATTGGGCAGAACTTAGCCTGGTACAATAAGAAAGATCCTAGCAAAGGCTTTGTTCTACAATCTGTACAATAACCAAGATCTCTAATTCCAGAGGTCTGACTGTGACAACTGAGACTGAGCAGAACTTCTGGAAACATAATGAAAGACTTTATCATAGGCTTTATCCTAGGATCAGTGCAAAAACTAAGACCACCAATTAGAGAAGACTAGTTAAAACAACAGTGATGGAACAGAACTTCTAGAACTGTAAAGAAAAACTCTATCCTAGGCTTCATCCTATGACTTATGCAAATACCAAGATCTCTAGTTTCAGAGGCCTGATTTTATTCTCCACAACTGAAGGAAAAAGTTTTCTGGCACCATAAAAAATTCTGGGGGTGCGAAAAAGAGCATATACGAAGCCTATAAGTTATTCCCATGACAGTATGCTTCAAGGGCAGAGAAACACTGTATCTCTTAGGCCAAGGGAAATCCCTTTCTAATTTCCCCCAATATTTACTGTGTGTATGAAAAAAGAAAAAAAAAGAAGCAGCATAATTTATTTTTCTTCTTCATGTTTTCTTTTTTTTTTTTTTTTTTTTTTTTTTTTTTTTTTTTTTTTTTTTTTTTTTTTTTTTTTTTTTTTTTTTTTTTTTGTGCTCGTGGTTATTAATGTCTATTTCTGTGGTGCTTTTTGTAGTCGCTGTTTTTGGGTTTGTTTGTTTGTTTGTTTGATTTTGGGTTTCTTTTGTTGTTTTGTTTTTTATTTCTATTTTTAGTATTTTTTGTCTTTTATTATTTTTTTCTTCTTTTGTTCCCTTTCTTCTTTTAAATTGATATTATAACCTCTAGACAGACTCTTTCCAGTTTTTTGTTTGTTTGGTTTTTGGTTTTTTCTTTCTTTTCTTTTTTCTTCTATTTTTTTTCCCAAACAGAACCACATAACTTGAATTATCTGTTCTGCCTCATAAATTGAGGGGAAAAAAATGAATGGTACCAAACCAAAAGGTCATATGAACATTGAGTAGAAACTAAAAAATGATCAGAGTTAAACACCAAATCCAAAGTCAACGACAACAGAATTGATACCCAATCTACCACAAGCTATACACATAGGGGATCACTTATACTAGCAACCTGGGGGGAGAAAGAGGGGGATATTGGATGCATGCTAGGAACAGGGGTAGAAGGAGGACAACACTGGTGGTAGGAATGCCCCAGATTCAAAAATTTGTAATTCACTTTGGTCACAATAAAAAGTATTAAAAAAATTTAAAGGTGCTAATATATAGTGCTTTTCAAAGCATCTATGATATAAATACTTTAACTATAGCTGATTTCAAGTAATATCCACAAAGTCAATGAATGCAGTATTGGGGAAAAAAAGCATAAACCTACTCTTGGGACTTTGTGTATGCCACTGAACCATACATGGAACAACTGCTGATTTACAGATTATCAAGTTGCTCTTCTACTATATCCACCTATCAGTAATATACCGAATACAATCAAAAATTAACCTATAACGTAGAAAATAATCAGAGAGAAAATAATTTTCAAGTTCAAGTTAAAGGGTACCATGGAGATTACAGAATATCATCCCATCATTTATTAGAAATGTAAACTGATCCACAGAAGTTAATTGACAAGTTAATTGGCATGATTCTCTTCATGTCAAAGAGAGACTAGAAACAGAGCCTCTTGGTATCTGGTCCAAATTTTTTTTAACTAGAGATAGGACTGTCCCTTGGGTTATTACCTATTTGAGTTAATAACCTGCCAAGAAGCTGTTAACATTCTGAAAAGCAAAATTATCCTCTGGTTTTCAACAGTAATATACAATGCAGAACTACATTTGACATACTATCTAATAAAGGAAAAGAAGATAATTATATGACTATCGATGAAAAAAGAAGACTATAATTATAAAAGATATATCTGTATATGTCAGATGACTTTTTTCTCATAAGCATCATAGGAGCTAAGATTAAGTCAAATTCTATATTCATACTGACTTTAGATCTGAAATCATCTTTGAGCTTAATTATCTTGGTTCCTATTACTTCTAATCATTAGAACTCAGGTCTTATAAAAATCAGAATTAATATTGATCCCAGAAAAGATCACGAAGATCTTCCCACATTTGAAGGTACAACCTGTACAAAATACCAAGAATATGCTAAAATCTTTATAAGACATTAATACTTAGATACATATATATCTTTGATTTGTATATGAACAACCTTATGTGTTATATATCTATATATGTGGGCACATATGCACAAAAATATATATGAACACACATAGATAAATATACATATAAAACTTTTAATTAAATCTGAAGACAAATATTTCCTAAGGCATTATCTGGAATTTTTAACTATTAATGTTTTAATATAATTTGAATTAAGATATTTATAGGAATTATAATCTATATTGAATTTCTATGAATAGTTCAATTACTATTCAATTAAGTCTATTCTGTTTCCTTTCTGAAGAATTAAAATTCAGAGAAATGATCAATACCAAAATAACAGTAGTTAAAATTATAATTCAAATTCTAATTAGCAGGTTCAGAGCAATAGTACAGAGGTTGCCTTGCATGCAGACAACCTGTTTGATCCCCAGTATCCCAAATGTCCCTCCCACTCCCTTTTCCCAGCCCACCAGGAGTGATTCCAGAGTGCAGAGCCTGGAGTAATCCCTGCATACAGCCAAGAGTGACCCAAAAACAAAAACAAACAAACAAACAAACAAAAAACCAGGGGGGAAAACCCAATTATATATATTAATTTTTTCCATTTATGATTATTTTAAAATATACAGTAAAATAAATGTACTTTAAAAAGTCAAATTTTCTTGAAAATAACTAAAATAACGAAAAACACCACTCCCTCCTTTCAAGAACAATAGTGAATATTCAAAGATAATTGCAGGAGATTAAGTTCATTAAACAATATTCCCCTAACACCCAAGGCAGTTTTCATATTTTTTAATATGATCTTATTACTGCCTAATTATCCATATTGCTTTTCTTCCTTTTTTGTTAAACTGAAATTCACTGAAAAGTTTAACCTTTCATTTTAGAATCATTAAGTACAACCCCCACCCTTACTAATAATTGTCCTATTTCTTTATTAACTGATTCCCCCCCCTGATTTATTACAAAATTTTTTTGCCAATTTTGAATCCATTCTGTTAATATAATCTTTACCTACTTTCAATTCAATAACATACTGTCAATGTTACCATAGTCTTTCTAGTATTTCTTCTAGACCTTATTGCTCTTTAAAGATCCTCTAGTAGAATAATTAACTTCATATAAACATAGAATATTTTACTGATTCTCATTACATCTCTGGCAAAAGTTTTGAGATATACTACTCACAGTGAGATATTTTATACCATAATCTCATAATACACTGCAGTTACTCTCTAGCAATCCAAACAGTTAAAACCTTGCAATGTAATTTATGACCTCTAAAAGAACAAAGTTCTATCATAATTATCATATCCAGAGCCAGGTCAAACTGTGCCAGCTTCTCCATCAGCAATTTCAACATCCATACATTTTTAAATAGAATGAAAACTATCCTTGTTGCACTGTCGGTAAATATTAATGTGACCTTTTAATGTGAGTAAACCTGTCACTGGATTATGCAAGGAATCAACTTTCATAATATGGGTCATTTAGGAATCTCATTAATGAAATGAACAATTATCCCCAAAATCAAAAAGTGTTTCCTTTCCCTTCCCAGAAATAAATGTTTTCCTGAGCTCCAAAGAATAAAATATGTTTATAACATAAACATAATAAAGTGTTATAAGTCACTTAAAGCCTTTTCCCTTCCTTTTCATACAAAGACACATTAACCTGGCAACTGCTACCTCCATCCATGTCCATGAAACTGTGCTCCTTTAGTAAAAGGAAAAGAGGATGGTGTGGGAATAGAAGTGGAAACAGGAATAGGGCAGGATGGGATGTAAATGGGAGTAGTGTGAGATTTATTTTGCATCAAATAAAGTTATGTTTAAATTTAGTTTTCAATTTTCTTCCACATTTCCAGAACCTAAATTATTAAAGATACTATGCTACCAAGCATTTTCTAGAAGAATATGAATAGGGAATACAACTTAAATTGACAAGAGAGACAAAACGAGAACAAGAACTATAAAGTCTTAACCTCAACTCCCAAAATAAATTACAATAAATAAGTTAAAATTTCTATAGCTTTCTTGGGTCAGAGCAATAGTGCAGCAGGTAGGGCACTTGATTTGTACATGACCTAACTGGAATTGACCCCTTAAGCACCATCAGGAGTGATTCCTGAGTGCAGAGCCAGGAGTAACACCTGAGCATCACCAAAAACAAAAACAAAGATTTCTACATCTTTATCATTTAGAATAATTTTGAATACACAAAAAAAAATATTTTGCTCTCATCTCATAGAATGCCGTCCTGCCAAATTTCAATTATTCAATGTTCATTTAAACTGAAGACATCATCTTAGTAGACATCTATTTATCTAGTATCTGACCAAAAAAGTTATGGAATTCAAAGTCTGCTTATCTATTCCAAAAACAACATAGTATCATTATCTAAAAAAATTCAACCACTGTGTCTAACCATCAGCACTGAAGTGTTATACACCCATCCCACCCCATTCCATCCTACCCCACCCCATACCCAAAACACTAAGCAATAGTATAAGAGGTAGGTCATTTGACTTATACTTGGCCAACCCAGGCTCACACCCCAGCATTCCATGTGGTCATCCAGACCCATCAGGAATAATTACTGAGTGCAGAGTCAGGAGCAGACACAAATCACTTTGATTCAAGCTTCAAAATATAATATTCTGGTGAATTTTCAGCTCCCTAACAATTCTATCTTGATCCTAAAACTATATCTGTGCAATATTTTAAAATGAGAGAGACCTTAAAGATCATCTACTTGCACTTCTGATTTTGCAAATGCTTAATCATATTTAAGATAATTTGTCCAAGGTCGCTTGGTCAGTTCATAATTGATGCAGTTGAAAGTAAAAGCAAAAATCTCCCAGAGTTTAGTACTATATTCTCACACCCAGAAACAGGTAGCTAGACGTTTACTGATTGCTCTAATTTAAAAGAAAATAATAGCTTTAATAAGTTAATTGCTATTGAAATAAAATCAGTATTCCTCAAATGCTTACGAAGAATATTTTGTAATCACTTATTTTCTTATACATCTGAAGTAGCCTTAGATCTGTTTGTAATTTTTAATGACTTAGCACAATTTTCTATTGCCACTGTAACAAATTAAAACAAACTTAGAGTTTTAAAATGACATCCATTTATTATGTACAGCTCTCTAAACAAAAGTCTGGCAGCGAAACAGCTGATTTTTCTACATAGAGTCTCAAAAGGCCAAAATCAAGTTGTCATCTACTCTAGGCCTTATCTGTGGAGATCCATTCAGGAGCATTGGGTTTGGACAATATTCAATTCTTTTGTGGCAGTCAGACTGATTTCTTTGCTGGCCTTTAGCCGAAAGTCATTCATATCTTCTACAGGCATTTGTCACTATAAGTACTCTCCACAAACAGTACATCAAATCCTTCTAATAGCTCAGTTCTCTCTGACATCAGCTGTATCTCCTCACTTCTTCCACCTCTACTGTTTTAAGGACTTAAATGATTACAATGGTATGACCTAAATCATCTAGGAGAACAGTCTATTTTAAGGTCAGCTAAAGGTAAACAATGATTGCATGTGCAATGCCACTTTGGCAATGTCAGGAAACATTCATGGGCATGATATCTCATCATTCACTGTCTTAGGGATCAGAGCATAGTATCTTTGCGGGCTACAAAACTGTCTACTATATTTAGCAAATAGGAACCTTAAGGAAATAAGACTTTTGGAACATATTTTAGTGGTTCAAATTTTTTTTTTTTTTTTTTTTGGTTTTTGGGTCACACCCAGTGACGCTCAGGGGTTACTCCTGACTATGCGCTCAGAAGTCGCTCCTGGTAGGCACGGGGACCATATGGGAACCGGGGATCGAACCGTGGTCCGCAGGCAAGGCAGCAGGCACCTTACCTCCTGTGCCACCTCCTGGCTCCCTAGTGGTTCAAATTTAACAACTCTAATTAAAATATAACTTTGGGGGACCAAAGAGATAGCTCAATGGGCTGAGAATATGCTTGCATGTCCAGCATGCAAGAGCCAAGAATTATCTCACATACAAGGCCCCCTAAGCAAAGCCAGAAGTGAGCTCTGACGACTGAACTAATAGTAATTCCTGGGGCCAGAGCAGTGGCGCTAGAGGTAAGGCGTCTGCCTTGCAATCACTAGCCTAGAATGGACTGTGTTTCGATCCCCTGGCGTCTCATATGGGGCATCCCATATGGTCCCCACAAGCCAGGAGCAAGTTCTGAGCGCATAGCCAGGAGTAAGGCGTGTCAACAGGTGTTGCCCAAAAACAAAATCAAACAAAAAATAGTAATTCCTGAGCACCACTAGACGTGCTCCAAAAACCAAATATATATAACCTTCACCCCTAACAATTACATATACCTATTTCCAAAAATTTCTCATCTGGCTTCTATTCCTGGGCTACCCTCATGAGGATGGAACCAGCAGTTACATCATGGTTTGCAGCTGAGAAGAGAAACTTGCTTGAGGCTTATTGCTACAGTTTCCATATTGAAATTCTTAATCCTTTGGATTTGTTTCATAAATCTAATAGGATAATAGAGCATATGTTGAGGGTTTCTTTGTTAGGAAATGAATATATTATTCTTTCATTTTTGAGGAATGGTTAAAAAGAATCTACAAGTTTTTCTTGGTAGAATATTGAAGCTGATCATTCATTTGTCCCCTTTATCATTGGAAGAATCAGGCATATCTTGTCTTCTTAAAGTAAATGTTTTAAAGATTGTTCCCTTTTTCTTTGTTTATTTTTAATGAGTTACCTACTTGTGCATTAAATAAGCTTTTCCTTGTATTTATTATGAAAGGGTTTATAGCACTGCATGAATCTTTAGGCTGACATTTCATAAATTCTGGGAAATGCTTGGCTTTGATTTATTCAGCTATGACCCCCAGTCTCTCTTCTTGGGCTTGAATTGGCTAGCATTTTCCACCATGCCTTATATATCTCTCTTATATTATTCACTGTATATTTCATTTTTTATCCTGCCATAATCACCTAAATATTTTCTAACTGATCAACTGCCCAATCTATTAATCCTTTGTGAAGCTCTGTCTTGAACTTGAACTATCAATAAACTTGCCTACTAATCTTTCACTTTAAGTATCTATCATTTAATTATTTTTAATAGATTCTGAATTTCTGTTGAAATCATCTCATCCATTTATATAGTGATTTTAATGATTTTTTTTAATTTTTATTTTGACCAAAGTGGATTACAAATCTTTTATAATAATATTTTAGGCACATAATGACATTCAGTCGGGGGCATTCCCACCACCAGTGTTGTCCTCCCTCCACCCCTGTTCCCAGCATGCATCCCATATACCCCTCCTTTGACCCCCAGGCTGCTAGGATAAGTGGTCCCCTCTGTGTCTAGCTTGTTGTAGATTGGGTTTTGATTCTGTTGTCGTTGGTTTTGGATTTGGTATTTAAGTATGATCATTTTTTATTTCTGCTCAATGTCCATACACCTGTTTGATCTTGGTAACCTCCATTATTTTCCCCTGACTTTGTGAGACCGAACAAGATGGTTCAAGTTATCTGGTTCTGTTTGGAGGGAAGAAAAAAAGGAGTAAAAGGGGGTGTGTGTAAAAATCAAACAAGAAAGAAATGGGAGGAGTCCTTCAAGAGGCTATAAATATCAATTTAAGAGAAAAAAGGGAAAAAGGAAGAAAAACTAAAAGCCATACAAAAAAATTAAACAAAAGAACCCGAAAAACACAGCAATAAAGCAACAACCAAACAATAACCATGGTCCTGAAATAAAAACAAAACAAAGCAATAAAGTTATAGCTCATATCTAATTATTCTAATACCTGGACCACCATGAGAATATTTCTATTATTTATTGTTTTATTTTGATTTTCCATTAGCCCTGACTTCTAATACACAACCCACAGCAACTGGTTTTAGAAAAAATAAGAGAACAAATAATATCTCTTGATTCTTTGACAATGACATTAAAATTAAAGTAGAAAAAAAATCAGGTTGTGTTTTACCAGAAACTAAATTTCAATTTTTGAAATTTGCAATCTATACTTAATTCATCTAATTCCTCTGATATGGGGCTTCCATTAAATCCTGAACTGTTTTGCCAAGCTGCTATTTCCTTTTTCCTAAATTCTGGATTATGATATCCTGGCACTGAGAAATTGCCAAAATATATGCTCAGCCTCTCTCTAATTTACCTGACAGTATTTAGCTTCTCTGCTTCATGGCCTGTGCTCATAATAAAGTAATAAATAATGCAAGATGAATAATGCAAGTGCAGGGCTCACCTCTGTGTAGCCCAAAGACAAAGATGACTCTGGGATCTTTGACCCCTAAAGCTACACCATTTTCAGAGATTTTTTTAATGAAGCAATTTTAGTTTTCTCAGTATTTGTCTTCATGTATTGTAATCTATCATAGCAGGTAGTAGAAATCAGAGACTGACTGATCTCAATGGTCTATCTTAAGGCATGCATCTATCTCTCTTTGGTTCCAGAAGTATTTAGGGTAATTTAGACTCTCAGAAATATGTCAGAAAAATTACATTCCTTATAGGTATGTGAACAGTTTGTTAAGAAAAAAATATAGTATAATATATATTTAAGTTATATACATTTAAATTTATTTTACAATGTTTTGCATCAACAAATAATTCAGGGACCAGAGAGGTAGCATGGAGGTGAGGAGAGGTAGCATGGAGGTGAGGCATTTGCCTTGCATGCAGAAGAATGGTGGTTCAAATCCCGGCATCCCATATGGTCCCAAGCCTGCCAGGAGCAATTTCTGAGCATAGAGCTAGTAGTAACCCCTGAGTTCTGCTGGGTGTGACCCCAAAACAAAACAAAACAAAGCAAAAAATTCAGTATTAGTCCTTACATATAATATGCAATAATGATTAGAAATTTACCTCTTTGGAATTGCTGTCATATTTTTAAAATAATAATAGCACTGTTATTATAAACTTGATTTATCCCCAATAAAAATAAAAAGTTATAAATATCAGTATACAGTAGTTCATGAAATATAACTTTCTTCTATGACAATTTTTAACCATTTTCCAAAAAATATAAGATTTATAAAATGTCTAGAGTTCAAACTATGGATATTTTCTTTAGTTACTTTGCCATAAAAAATCTCAATAATTCAAAATGGAATTTATAATCACTAAAACATTTCCAAATATATCTTTTCTTTAAACTAAGAAAATACTTATTGTGTAACTAAAGGCCTAAAAATTATTAATATATTTTATTATACACACACACAAAAATCAAATAAAGACTACTTAAAGGCAACAATGGTTTTTTTTTTTTTGGCTTTTTGGCCACACCTGTTTGATGCTCAGGGGTTACTCCTGGCTAAGTGCTCAGAAATTGCCCCTGGCTTGGGGGGACCATAATAGATGCCGGGGGATGGAACTGTGGTCCTTCCTTGGCTAGCGCTTGCAAGGCAGACATCTTACCTCTAGTGCCACCTCACCAGCCCCAAGGCAATAATTCTATATCATTTACAAAATTAGTTTAAAAATTTTGTTCGAGTGTAATTTATAATTAAGTACTCTGAGTAATGGCTACAAATTCTTATGACTAATTGAGGGCATCGAAAACAAGTCCTCAAAATAAAGCACAATTGGTGTTTCACTTTAGAATCTTTAAGATTAATATTAATAATAATAATTAGTCTTGTGATCTTGCCTATAAAACCTTTCTGAAAATTATGGCCTTTATAATGTACACCAATAATTACAAACTCAGAAGTATACTTATATATAAACAACAAAACTAGAAATGAATACAATTAAAATAAACACAATTCAATCTCCCAGCTCAATCATTAACAGGTTTTCAATATAATTATAGGTCAGATTTCAGTATTATCATTTCTTTGAGTGTTTCGAAACACAAGTTTCATTTTTTTAGTGGATTCCAATTAATTTTCCTTAGTAGATCAAGGAAACTTTAAAGATTTACAGGCACTCAACACATAAAAGAACTGAGGCCTTTCATCTCTTTTTTCCAATGGGTCTATTCTATTTCATCTGTTTTCCTGGCTCAAATCTTCATAATTCTTTGTTCACATTTACTGCTAGAAACATAACCATTACGGTGGCCATCTGTCAGAAAATAGCAATTAGTTTAGAATGTCATCAGCCAACTGTCAAAATTGTATGCACACTATATGTTCATAATAAAGTATGATTGCTATTAATGAAGAAACTATTGGTCAGGACACACTGTGTAACAAATTTTATTATAAACATGGGAATAAATATAGAAATATTTGTGTCTATCTGGCTGTTTTGCTGACAAAACAAAATCATTACTATAATATAAAGGTACAGGATTTGATGTGAGACATTTAAAGCATATTTTCCTACCATTTACTAGCTATAAGTCCTTTAAGTCAAGTCCTTTAACTCCATCTTTACCTCAACTGTCTCATGGACAAAACAGGAATGACAAAAGTATTTTACTGGTTTGAAAATAAGAGTAAATAAGAACAGGTAAAGTTACTAGGAAATTTGTGAGTCAATAAATATTAAAAAGTGTCTTGAATCCTCTATTTTTTTTCCTCTTTATAAGTTATATGTCTCCTTCCTTCTTTGATCCTTTGTCTCCTTCCTTTATCTTTGATCAGCCAGCATTCTTGTCAACAAAAAGTGTGCTAATCTCTGGAAGAATGTTGCTTCTATCTTTAGTGGCTTTCACAATCTCAGGCTTTATAAAATATCACTTTAGTTGGCTTTAGACACACTCCAGGACAGCAACTTTGTATAATGGACAAATGTTTCCATACAGCATTGTCCAAGAAAAATAGAATATCAATCAGATATACAGTATAACTTAAAAGTTTCTACTACTCCAAAAACTAGGATTTCTAACTTGAGAAATCTGACTGTAACAACAACTTTTAATGGGACCACAAAGAAAGACTGGTTTTAGACAACTCAGTATGCCTAGAGCCTATAGTTATCTTATGGCAAGATGCTTGCTTTTCATTTCTTATCTTTTAAATAGGGGCTCCCTCCTTTTTTCAGAAATATGGAACACGGATTACTTTGTTTTACCACATATTTCTGCACTTTTCTATAAAACTACGAAGAAAGGAATAAAGAAAGGCTGGGGCTTAGGGACCAATTAGTGGAAACTTTAGTGGGGAAATAAATAAGAGCAGAACTAAATACCCAAGCCAAAGTTAACAATAATATAATCAAGCAATCTAAACCATCTAAATTTAAATGGACATGTCAAACTGGCAGACCAGGACGCAAAGTGTGGTTGGATAGTTTGCACTCTGGGTCCATTGGAGGAGGGACATCACCACTGGTGATGGGAATGGCCCTGACTCATTATATATCTAAAACTTAACTATGAAGGACTCTGTAGATCACTATTATTTTAATAAAATAAAATTTAAAAAAATATATCTCTATTACTCAAACTGGGGTGGAGTAAGAGGCAAAAGGACTTGGGGAAAAAAGGCAACAGGGCTCAGCCTGATTTGATTCCTGGCACCACTAGAAATGGAATCTTTCTCAGGCCATAACCATTTCTTGGGTTAAAACAGAATAAAACGAAAATAAAGAATAAACTAGGTAATTCTAATAATAAACTTTATTTGGCTTAATTAATCTAAAATATTGTCATCCTAAAAATTTCATAGTTTCAGTACGTAAGAGTCACATATGCCAAATACATTAGACAGTATTTTTTAAGAGGAATAAACTTGGACTCTATTTGACAATATATACTTGTCCTGTTATGTCGGTCTCCTTGTATTAAAAACAACTATTTAAAAATTCCTGTTCCAGAAGCAGTGGAGAGGTGACTGAAAGGGAAAAGGTATGGCAGGAGAGGTAAAAAAGTGTTGACATTGGTGGTGGGAAATGTGGATTGGTGAAAGTTGTTGTACAACTTGTAACTCAATCATGAATAATTTTATCTTAAAAAAATACTGTAGTATGAACAATCTTGTAACCATAGTATTTAAATTAAAAAATAAGATAATAATAGTAATAATAATAAAAACAACTATCCAGGTATTGCTATAAAATTAAATAAAAACAACATTCACAAAGCACTTTTTGTGATATAACTACGTGATATAGCAGGGTGCTAATTATGAATTACTTCATATTAAATTTTCACTTGAACATAAGTAACTACTATTAACAGCAAATCTCTATTGAATATGGCCCAATCTCAAAAATTAAGAAGATCAAGTCTGCAAAATAACTGCCTGGGACCCTTCAAAATTATCAAAGTTTGTGTTACATATCAGACGAAAGAGAGAGACATTTAAACTAAAAAGGAAGCAAAGAATTAGGGATAAAGATCTAAAGTGGGTCTAAAGTAGGGGACTGGGTGGGAGTGAAGAAAATCTATAGATTAGTGAACAGTATTGCTTCCATGTCAATTTTCTGGTCTCAATTACTGTTCTGTGGTGAATATTAACAGTATGGTAGTATTTAATGAGTAAGACTTGATAAATGTAGAATATAATTATAATTGATAATACTTTATAATTAAAATTTCTAAGAATCACACATATATACATAAAACTGTGAAGCAGGGCCAGGGAGATAGTTCAAAGAGCTAGAGTGCTTTGCAATTTCTAGGCCCTATGGTCAATCCCCTATATCAAATGCCTCAACCTCTTACCACAAAAAGGGGTGTCCCTGATAGTTCCTAGGTGCCACCTAATTGAATATCACCAAATCACAGGCTTAAGCACTAAACTGGCAACCCAATACCAACAGAATGAATATGACACAGGATGGGAATCCTCCTAGGATAATTAATGTAAATTAATTTATTCCAAACATGCTAATTAATTTAGTGGTGGAATCATTTTATATTGAACATGATTTCCTCATCATTGTTCTGGTCAATTATACTTCAGAAACCATTTTAAAAATAAGGAAAATACTTCTGAGCGCTCTATACTGCTAATATTATTTCAAAATAAAAAGTTAAAACACTTTCTAAAGAACTACTTAAAATTTTATTATGAAGAAACCTCTGCCCCCAATGAATCTGTTAATTGATATGTCATTGTAAAATAATGCTATTTATGTTAAGCCTACTGCAGTAAGGCCATCAAACCAGCTAATGAAATGTCAATACTAAGGTATACAAAATCCACCATAATCACCACTATTAGCTTGCATATCCACAAAGACACTGTGATGCCACCCACATACACTCAGTATACTGAAACTTGGTAAAAAAAAAAAAAGCATTTCATGTGATTAATAACATTATTAAATTAATATACCTTACACTTGACATTACTAAAAATAGCTACAAGGAGGTCAATTTTTTCTAGAAAGTGACCAAAAAACAGAAGCATTTTCCAATATACACTTCTCCCTCTCCAAGGTCTTCCTTGTTTTAAGAAAATAAGCTTTGAATAAAGCTCCTTAAATAGAAAGAACAATCTGATTTGCTACAGCATTTGTTGCTGTATATGAAACAATTGTGCAGCAATTGCCCATGAATTAGCTCATAGGCAATTGGTAAATGGAGAAAGGATTTCAGTACAAAGCAGAAGCTGCATTGGTCCAAATGTGATTTTTCCCCTGAGTCATTAATGTTTTGCCTCATTAATAATACTAGCAACTGAAGGCTAAGTACTCTAGAGGCAATAAGCCAAGAAATAATACAGATCATACATTTCAATACTTCTCTTAGAAATTGTTTTTTGGTTGGTTGGTTTTGCTTTGACCACACCCCATGGTATTCAGAGCTATCTTTTGACTCTGCACTGGAGATCAATCACTTCCTAGTGATGCTTGGGGACTGTATGGGATACTAGGAATCCTATTAGAGTTGGTTGTATGTAAGACAAACACCCTAACCGCTGTACTATAGATATAGCCCCTCTTGAAATTAAACTCTTAATGATAGGTTAACCCTACTGTTTAAAAAATAAAATAAAATAATAAAACAAATAGTCTCAGATACCTGTGCATTTTTTACAAAACCTGCAACCTTTACTTATAACTTCTGTTGGTAATGTTTCCTTACATTGCATTCCATCAAGATACATTCATTTTCTTAAAAATTCAACATTGAAAAAAAAAAAACATGTTTTCATTCAACATTTCAGTGTTCATTAAAAAACTCATCTTTGGGGCTGGAGCCAAAGCATAGCAGATAGGGCATTTGCCTTGCACACTGCTGAGCTGGGTTCAGTCCTGCACCCCTTTTGGTCCCTGTCGGGTGATTTCTAAGCACAGAGTAAGGATACACAGTATTTATCAGATGAGGCCCAAAAAGAAACAAAAAAACTCTTCTGTTTTAAAGATGTCAAAATACAATTTTTCTATAATTATTATTATTATAATCAGTAATATAGTTACGAAGTTCCAAAAGTCCTACTAATTTAAGTATAAATTGGCATTTTGTAAAGTTTGTTAAAATGTATATAAAATACTTTATAAAGCTTTATTTCCACATATTCAATAGGCAAAATATTGAGTTTTGGTGGTTGGAGAGATAGCACATCAGCAAGATGTTTGCCATGCATACAGCCCACCCAGGACTGACAGTGGTTCGAATCCCGACATCCTATATGGTCCCCTGAGCCTAACAGGAGTGATTTCTGAGCGCAGAACCAGGAATAACTCCTAGTGTCACCAGGTGTGACCCAAAACAAACAAACAAAATATATAATTGAATTTTTTAAATAAACATACATACTATCATTCAACATGCCTTCCAAAGATCACTGGTATATCAATGAAACATGTTATTAATAGCAACTTTTTTTCTTTTTTTTTGGTGCTCCTGGCTCTGAGCTCAGAATCGCTCCAGGCATGCACGGTGGACCATATGGGATGCCAGGATTTGAACTACCATCGTCTTTAATCGACTGCATGCAAGGCAAACAACCTACCACTGTGCTCTCTCTCCAACCCTAATATCAACCTATTAAAAACTGATAACCTACATTCACATATCTCCTGCGTCATTCATTTTGTTAGCCAGACATTTAAGCATATTATGAAGTAATGACAATTAACTTCAAAATTATAATCCGATGGATGAATTTTGCTACTTCCTAAGCATCACTTAAGAGCTTCCCCACAAAAATAAAGTAATTTTAAAACAATGGCATGCTAAGCTAAAGATGTAGTTTGAGACAAAGTTTCAAAACCTGGTATTTCGTATACCCTAAGCACCACCAGAAGTAACTTCCACAAGTAATGAAGTATTAATAATAAAGACATGTATCTAGGAACAGGAGAGATAGTACAGTGTACAGGGTACTTTCCTTATCCACAGCAGACTGAATCAATTCCTGCAATCCTATGTGGTCCCCTGAGCTCTTGATAAGTGAGTGATTCCTGACAGCAGAGTCAGGAATAATTCCTAAGTATAGCTAGGTGTGCCCCCCCCAAACAAAAACAAGAAGTATATATCTAGAAAGCATGTAATGCTTATAAAACTAAAATGATACTTCAAAAGTTATAACATTATATCATTCTAGAAAAGAATTCAGCATACTTTCCATTTCTTTCTCAAAAAGCAACAATCACTGCTAATTATTATTGATCATTTAAAATATATTTATGTAAAATAATAAATAAAATATCTTTGTTATTTAAAATACAATCGCTAAGATTATTTTATGTAAATGACTTCTGCTAGCAACAAGTATTATAAAAGAAAATTTATATTGGTACTTAAAAATATAAAAAAAATCACTAACACATACAAACTAGAACTCAGAATATCTATGATTTATTTCACCAACCCTAGTTTGGCGATACAGCCTTTAAAATCAAATCAAATGATATATATCAATCACTGTACTAGCTATATAATGTCTTCTTTTATATAATAGTTCATTATGTGCTTAGGTATTTTTATAGGTTCATACAACCCTGAATTTCAAGGAGTCCTTTTTTTCCCTATTACCTATTCAAATGCACTTGCTTAGAGAGATAGTCAGCATGTTTCTCATAAATGGAAAAAAAAAAACACTGCACAATTGTCTGCTTATAGTGTGACCTCTTTCACTTGGGTAGCTATCCTTTCCATCACCGACTAAGTGAGGATGTAACCTTGTCAAACCAAAGGCAAAAGAATAATGAGCACACATCAGGATAAGCCAGCATGGAAAAGGTTGTCAAGGAGGTTGCAAAAACAGTACTCTGAATGACAAAATCAAACTATACCAGTAGAGAAGGGTAATATTAAAGAAAGCACTCAAATTTATATGAAGCATTTAGTGCCCCATTCTTGGAAGAATTTTATACAAAACGCCACTCAAATGTATTTATGTCATTAGTTACTAACAATGTTTATTTAGTACATTTTCAAATGATTCCTCGTAAAGCAATTTAATAGAGACATATTTATAAAACATCTACTGCCATAAAGTACTATCCAAAGTATGAAGATAAAGATGTTTTTGCTTTTAACAATTAGCTTATAACTAAAAACAACAAGACTCCAATTCAAAAACCAGAATATAAACTAAAAGCCTTCATTTAATAATAAGATTTTTACTATTGCTAAAAAAAATAACAATAAGTAACACATTAAGTGCTACTCCAGTGCACTAACTGGCATGACAAGAATTGCATTAAAATATTAAAATATTTTCAGAAGTTGAAACCAGAAGGAATTAGGCAAGTTCTGTTATGGTATTCTTGCTTGGGATTTACTTTAAAAACAAACAAAACATTTCTAATATAAGCCTGATTCAAGCATGTAGTAGAACAATGTACTAAATCAATGTGTCAGTTATACACTTTTTGACATTCCATTTCTACATTAAGACTAGAGTGAAATTTTTGTTCCTAACAAGCATTGATATTTTAACAGAGAAACAGTGCCACCTCTTGGTCCCAAATAAAAGCCTCTAAGTCCTTTAGACTAGTCCTCTAACTTCCTTGTTTCAGTGCAATTCTTGACAAATATGAATGTGATATGAATTACACAATTATCATATAATAGAAATATTTGTATCTATCCAAACTGCAACTGCGTGAAAGCCAGATACAGGTTGCTTTCAAGAAGCCAAGTAATCCAAAGTATTCAAAATAACACCAAATGTACATACTTTACAAGCACTAAAATAATAATTCATAAAGGTGTAAGCATCAATTACCATAAACAAGTATGTCAATCAACTTACATATCTTAAATATTGAAGAAAACATTGGCATAGCATTTTCACATTACAAATTTCATTTTTCAAACTGTATCATATTTAAAATGTGTCTATCAAATAACCAATGTGTTATTAGCATAGGTTATTACACCCCAATCAACATTAATTTTAAATGAAGTTATTGAGAAATGTAGTATGTTCCTTGTTTACTTACACCAATGACACAATGTCGCCACGTTGTACTTCAAAATTCCTCATTTTCCAGTGGTTTAAAAGCACCACATCAGATGACTGGCTTCCCCCAGGATTCAAAGAAGGCTTAAAAATAAGAAGAAAGAGACACATCTATCATTTGTATTTTCCAATCTTCATGGTTCCTTGCACTTCATATCTCTCGTATAGTACAATGAAACATTTCTAATATAAAACCCTTCGATAAATTACTGCTCTGAAGTAACTTGAAATGATGAGTTTTCAAAAAGAATTATGTGGATTCTTCACAGAGAAAATACAAATCACTAATATTTGTTTGAAAAGAAAAATGTGTTACATGTACAAATCTTTACTATATCCTAGTAAAAAGCTATGGAAAGTTTTAATAAGGAATAAAAAACTTGCAGAAGTGAATCAAACCTTCCAAAAGAAAAACAAGTGGGAACTAATTCTGAGTAAAAGAAGCAGTAATAACTAATCATCTGAAACAAAACAAAACACAAACACTCATACAAAGAAGTAAAGAGAATGAAGCAGAGAACATGTGGGTTTTCCCTCCCTAACCATTTTTAAGAGAAACAGAGAGACAGACAGACTTTAGGGTATTGATAGGAGTTTAAATCTAAAATAACTTTCACCAGAGGATTTGGACAAATCTCAATATACCCAAGGTTTGATGGGTAAGAATTGAGAAACATTCTTTGTGAAAGTTCACCTGAAGATTATGAGCTATCTAGGCACAAATAAAAAAGAGTTGAAAAACATGAAGTCAACATTGTTTGTGACTTGTGATGGATGAAGCTTTTCTGACTGAAGCCTGAGCTGAAAATATAAAAAACAAACAAACAAAAAAACAGTAGCATCTGTGGAAGTGGTGGCAGGTCACAAGTAAGGCCATCTGCCCTGAGCAGGGGTGGAAGTAAGAAGAGTCATAACACAGCTGTCAAGACAGGAGTGAGGATACCAGATGTCAGACAACAGCCAAGTTTTCAAGTAATAGTGACCTTCCTTCCTTCTAACTTTCTTCTTCCTCGTTCCTTGCTTCGCACCTTTCATTTTCTTTCCTTCCTTTTACGTTCCTTCTTGCTATATTCCTTCTACTTTCCTTCATTCTTGCTACCTTCCTACTAACCCCTTCTTTCCTTCCTTCAAAACATTTATAATTATTTTTAAAGTTTTCACAATACAGATATAGATAAGATTGTAGGAAACTATAATCATGACCTTACTTTTGATTCCCTAAATTTTGGGGGGAAAATATATATGCTTAGAGAATTCAAACACTCCCACAACTTTTATCAGCTGCTTTATGTTAGGATGTCTAAAATATTCCTGTCTTTAATCTTTAGCAGAATATTAATAATCATGGCACTTAACTAACAAAACTTAACTTATTCAAAAGAAATCTTTCATCATTATCTACTAAATTTTCTCCCTTACTTTATTAAATTCAATTCACCTTTTTTTTTCAGTCAACCAAACTTTTAAAATCTCTTTTCTTCATGCCAGCCGTTCATCGAACTGAATAGTTTTTATGATTCTTTCTTTCACTTGAGGTCCATTTTTTTCCCTTGTCTTGATCATATTTCAAGTACCAATCATCATATAAATAACTATGGGTCTATTTTTCAGCAACCAGTCTCTCACCTTCAATTCAGAAAAATGATTTCATTTCATTTCTAAATGAAAGTTATTAAAGTTTATAATATGACCCAAATTTTAGGCACACAGTATTATATTTCAACATCAAGTATCCTGCATTAGGATCACTATAAAAAATCTAGCTTCCATCTCATTTTATATATGAGACCCTTGTAATCATTTTTCCTACTTCATTTCCTCCTTCCTCTATGTTAACCTATAATCTGTTCTCAGAGTTTGCTTGCTTTTGTTTAGATCACTTTGTTTTTTTTTTAACATCTACCTATTGTCCTTCTCCACCTCAGTTAATTCACTTAGCATAATTTCCTCAAAGTCAATCTACAGTATCACAAATGAAAAATTTAATTTCTTAAATATAGTACAATAGTATCTTGTTGTACATATATCCGAATATACCATCAATGGGCATCTGTTTCACTCTCTTGGCTATTATAAATAATGCTGCAATGAGCATAAGGGCATATCTATATTTAAATTAGTGTTTGTACTTTTGAAAAATAGATATGGAATAAATAATTCATATGGAATTTCTATTCTTAATTTTTGAAAATCCTCTTTTGTTTTTCAGAGTGACTATATCATTTTATATTCCTATAAACAATATACAAGAGTTTCATTTTCTGTACATCTATTTTTGTCATTATACTGACTGCCATAAAAGATGAGTTTCTATTCCATTTTTCCTAGTTGTGTAACTTTAGCAATTAATTTCTCTATTAACTTTATTAGTAATTTTAGTACTATTATATAATATACTATTATATTATATATTATTTGTTATATTATTTTATTATATAATAATAATCAGATACACAGTGTCCACATGTAGGAAACTGTTGTAAGAGCTATTATATATATATTAACTTTTTCAAAATATTTCAAACAGTTACATTGAAAACACATAGTTAAGGGGCAGGAGTGGTGGCACAAGGGGTAAGGCATCTGCCTTGCCGGTGCTAGCCTAGGAAGGACAGCAGTTCTGTCCCCCGGCATCCCATATGGTCCCCTAAGCCAGGAGCAATTTCTGAGCGCATAACCAGGAGTAACCCCTGAGTGTCACCAGGTGTGGTCCAAAAGAAATAAAAGAAAACCCATAGTTAAGTTTTCAATACCTCTAGTAATGATATTACTATATCATAATTTTAATTATAGGATGTTTTATAACCTTTTCTGTTTCCTCCTGTGATTCTATCCCTAAAAAGTTATATAATAAATAGTCTGGGATAAATCCTAGGAACTTTATTGGGCTACAGTGCTAGGGATTTAAGATTTTGCTATCACAAACTAGGATTTAAATAAAAGTAACAAGAAATGAGGTTCATTCTTTTATAGTTCTCATTCATATTTTCTCTCTATCTACTTCTTCCATTCTCTCCATCTCTGAGCTCAATTTCTTGCAATTCTTTTTTCCTGATTCCGCTGTATTTTCCCTCCTATATAAGTAATTCAATAGAGGTGGGTTGGCATAGACCTTATGGGTCACAAAGAAAAAACTTCCAACCATTGTACTTACACTGGCATTTTTTATTTTTGTTTTACCATATAGTAAAAAAAAAAATCTAAGCATTTCAAACTCTTCCTTAATATTTATATTTCATTATACATCTCTAAAGTTTGAAACCACAATCCCAAAGAAAAATATTTTACATAGCATCTAGCCTAATGTTTATAAAAAAATCTTTTCAAAAAACTCTATAAAATAATTGTTTGTTAAACAAAATATTTTTAAAATCCATGAAAAATCATGTTTTTATCTCCTAAACACAACTAACAAATTCCTATATATTGATGATTATATTATTATCATATCACCAGACTGATTTTTGCAACATCCAAATGAATTACAATGCATAGCATTGAATTCATAAATGATTCTTTAAGTGACTCTTGTTCAGTTCTTATCTTATAAATGTTGTTTTATCCAGGGCCGGGAGAGATAGCACAGCGGCGTTTGCCTTGCAAACAGCCGGTCCAGGGCCAAAGGTGGTTGGTTCGAATACCCGTGTCCCATATGTCCCCTGTGCCTGCCAGGAGCTATTTCTGAGCAGACAACCAGGAGTAACCCCTGAGCACTGCCGGGTGTGGTCCAAAAACAAAACAAACAAAAAAAAAGTTGTTTTATCCAAAAGCAATATCTCTTTCAATTCTTTCCCTATAAACTCCAATGAGTAGTCTCTGTTATAAAAAAAAAAAAAAATCCTACACATAGGACTAGAGCAGCAAGTAGAGCACTTGCCTTTCATGTCTGACCTGGATTTGATCCTAAGCAACCCAGACAGTCTACTGAGCCAGTCATGTGTGTTTAGTAAGTGCAGAGCTAGGAGTAAGCCCCGAGCATAGCACACACACAAAAAAAAAAAAAAAAAAAAAAAAAAAAAAAAAAAAAAAAAAAAGAGAGAGAGAGAGAGAGAGAGAGAGAGAGAAAAGAGAAAAGAAAAGAAATACTATCCATATACAATTACTCGTAAGTATCTAGTCCCAAGACACTTCCACCTTCTCTATATTCAATCCATAGCATTTCAGAATAAATTCATAATATGCAACAGTATACACTGAATGTTAAAATGTAATTGACCCAATAAATCAAAGCACACATGATCTATAAAAACATAGCAATTTCCTATGATCTGGCACTTAGAAGTTAAAAATAAAGCACAAAATATATGCTATACACAAATTACTGACACTTTCATGGCATCATATATGCAAGTAATTCTGCTTAGAATGTTTCCCCATCATTTCATCTTCCTGACATCAGGTTTCAAAACACATGATCGCCCCAGATATTCAATAATTTAATTTTTAATAAAGGGGCAAGAAATGCACAATGGAGCAAGGTATGTCTCTTCAACAAGTAGTGTTGGCACAACTGATAAGCCACTTACAAAAGAGCGACTCAGGCCTCCATCTAATACCATGCACAAAGGTCAAATACAAATGGATTAAAGATCATGATATCAGACCCCAAATCATAAGGTATATAGAACAACAAGAAGGTAAAACACTCCATGACATTGAGACTAAAGGCATCTTCAAGGAGGAAATAGCACTTTCCAAACAAGTGGAAGCAGAGGTAAACTGATGGGACTTATATTAAGCTATAGCTCAAAGAAAATAGTGCCTAGGATACAAAAGCCACCTACAGAATGGGAGAAACTATTCACCTAAAACCCATCAGATAAGGGGCTAATATCAAAACTATATAAGGTACTGACAGAACTCACTAGAAAAAAACATCAACCCCATCAAAAAATGGGGAGAAGAAATGAACATTTCCTCGAATGGACAAAAGGCATGTGAAAAACATGTTCTACATCAGTAGGAGATGCAAATCAAAACAACAATGAGGTACCATCTCACACCAGAGACTGGTACACATCACAAAGAACAAAAACAGTAAGTGCTGCGGGGATGTAGTGAGAAAGGAACTCTCATTCACTGCTGGTGGGAATGCCCTCTAGTCCAGCCTTTATGGAAAACAATATGGAGATTCCTCAAAAGACTGAAATTAAGCTCCCATATGATCCAGTTAAACACTTCTAGGGATACACCATAGGAACACAAAAATACAATACAAAAATGCCTTCTTCACACTTATATTTATTACAGCCCTATTTACAATAACCAGACGCTGGAAAGCACCAGAATGCACTTCAACAGATGAATGACTAAAGAAACGGTGGTACATATGCACAATGGAATATTATGCAACCTCAGAATAGATGGTCATGAAATTTTCCTATACAAGGATGAACATGGAAACTATTATGCTGAGCGAAATAAGTCAGAGGGAGAGAGAGAGACACAGAATAGTCTCACTCATCTATGGGTTTTAAGAAAAACAAAAGATGTTATTATAATAATGCCCAGAGACAACAAAGATGAGGGCTGGAAGGACTGGCTCTCAAAGTGAAGCTCACCACATGGAATGGTTAGAGAGATGACTACACTAATTATCATGACAATGTTAATGAGTGAGAGAAGTAGAAATGCTTGTCTGGAATACAGGAAGGGAATAGTTGGGGAAGGAGGGGAAAGGGGGACATTTGTGGTGGGAAGGTTGCTCTGGTGAAGGGGGTGTTCTTTTTATGTCTGAACTCCAACTACAATCATGTATGTAATCATGGTGCTAAAATCCAGAAAAAAAAAAACATGAATCTCTTGATACATGCACATAAGAATTCTTCCCTACCATTTCTTATTTCACCTATCATTTACTATCCTTGGTCTCCATTTAGCCTTGAAAACCCCAAAATTCCTCCTAGCATGCAGTGATGAGTACCACCATAGGGCATTTAAATATCTACTATAACTATCGTTGTTTTTTTTCTAACCAAAGTCTATAAGCATTTCAAGAATAGATTATGTCTGTGTATTTGTGACATCTAGGCTCATGAGTAATTTTAGTGAAATAATTCCAGAACTAATAAAATTCTCAATATTTACAAATTAATAAGCCTAAGTAGAGATCCTATTCAACTTAAGGTCCCCATAATACTTCTACATATTTCTCTTATTTAATAGTATTATTAGCATTACCAATACCAATAAGAAAAGACTTTTGAATGTTCCTCAGCTTCTAATTTTCTCTTTAATATTCCTATTGTCAGATTTTTTCCTCTACCCAAAATTGCTCTTCCTTACTTGGAAAATTCTACTTATCTTTCAATGGCTAATTCAGATGCTGACTTTCTGGAAAGATTTAATTTGTTTTTTAAAAGAGCTAAGATACCAGTCTTGCAGAAATGAAGATATTACATTCTGCTGCTCTAAGGACAAAAGAATCCCCAAAGACTCAAATCTCAACATCTGTATTCATTTTTCTTCACAAAATGACTCATTTACCAACTTTCTTAGATGATGTAAATAATGCAAAAGCTAGTGCATTAGAACCAAAGATTTATGCAGAAAGGGGAAGGGAAAACTCTGAAGAAAGTATGTCAAAAATCAAACAGTAAAAATTTCAAATCATTAGCCAACCCATAAAAGATCCTATTTGAGTTTCTCAAGGAAACAATAAAATTTTCATTTAAATTTCCTCACCTCCACAAGTTTAAAGTAATCATTCCTTCACCTTTACTCCCAAAAACAATTTAGGGAAACTTTAATGTCTATTTTTAAAACTTAGTTTAAAGCTATCTGCCTATAAACATGACTCTTTCAGTTAACTCTAAATTTTCAATTGGAGCAACAAAACCATATCCTCTTCAGATTTTTGCATGACCAAAAACAATGACAAGATGATAACATTTATACACCCTACAGATTATTTTAAATGAAAGATTTGTAAAGGCATTAACTATGGGTCCTAAGCAGTGTACAGTAAATCATTTACAAGACTTTTTCAATGAAAATATTTTAGACATAAAGTAAAATTTTTGTGCCACAACAAGATGATTTACGTATTGGGAATGAATTAAAAGAGTGTTCTATTATTATTATCTGCAATAAAATAATGCTAATCACAAGAGAATGAAGCAATTTTCTTCTGTGGCTGGGAGATGGCTTAAAAGGTTGGAAGACATGCCCCTAAGTACTGCCAAACATGGCACACAAACTTATTTTCACATCTTAATATAATGAAAGAAAAAAAATTTTTTTTTTTTTTGGTTTTTGGGCCATACCCGGTGACGCTCAGGGGTTACTCCTGGCTATGCGCTCAGAAGTCGCTCCTGGCAGGCACCGGGCACCATATGGGGAACCGGGGGATCGAACCGTGGTCCGTCCTAGGTTAGCGCAGGCAAGGCAGGCACCTTACCTCCAGCACCACCACCTGGCCCCCAAAAGAAAAACTCTTAAATTGAGAAAATCAACATTAAAAAATATATATGGTTATCCATACTGCAGCTAAAACATTTGTTCAAAGAAAAAATACTTTATTTCCTGGGTTTTCCAAAACAACTTTTGAAAAGAAAAATAATTTACTGACTTCAAAATGGAAAATATCGATGAAAAATGAAGAAAAACCTCATTTGAATAATTCTAGTTTAGAAAAATTAGTAAAGCATGCAATAACTTAGAAATTTTACATCTTGCTTTCCCTAGTGGGAATAACAGTTTATGCTTCATCAAATGGAACAAGCAATCTTTTCAAATCAAAGAAATTTTACACATGCAATCTAAATTAAGTCATAACTTTAGGAAATGCATGTAAATATAGTCTCTATTTTCCTGTTATGTTGCGAATGGTTTAAATTCTAAATTTAAAATTATAACCGACCTAAATTAATAAAGGTTTTTGCAGTTAAAAAACTCAGGCATCATTTAGTCAGGGAGTTTCCATCTTTGTCTCAATAGTGTGAAATAAAGCTCCGGTGATTAGTCAAGGAGATTTTCAGTGATAAGGGGGGAAACACTGATAATCTCTAACAGAGAACAAAGAAGGGCACTGCCCTTCAGTGACTTGTATCTTCACACACTCACTTCAACCATGCAGCATTTTGATTAAAAATCAAACTGGCTCCCAGGAGAGCTCAGATGTTGAGAGCCCACCTTGCAGGCAACAGGCTGTTTTTTCCATCCCCAGAATATCCCACCTGCTGAGTGCAATCATATGGGTTCACTGGCACCACAACCAAGCATGATAATAGCCAGCAGTCTGTAACAAAATGTGCAAGCACTCTCACGGAACTCTGTACATCCCTGTAAGCACAGCAACTTAATTCTGCAGCCCTCAGTATGCCAAACTGTGCTTGAGCACCACTAAAAGTGTGCAAACACTGGCAAGACCACATCCAAGTTCCTAGTGCCAAGTGTGAAGGACTTCCTGTTATCACAACAATAATGACAAAGATTTGATTGGGGGGGATTAGAAAAGTCTTTGTGTATAGCTAATGATATAAAGACCAAAACCCAGGTTAAAATTTTGGCTCCATTTCCCTAATCATTTTCCCCTCTATTCAATGAGAAACATTGTCTACCCCATAGGAATATTATGAGATTAAATGAGAAAATTCACTTCACATTATATAGATATAAGAACAGTAAAGGATCTAGAAACAAGATGATAATGATGCTAAGAGCTAAAACAGAGAATGGGGAAACAATCTAATGATTGGTCTATTTGTGAGCCTAAACGCATGTTACAGACTATACTATGTAACTCTCCTAAAGAAATTAAACAAGGCATGTTAAATTTCTTACCTCATAAGTCATAGGCTACTGCCATTGGTCAGTAAAGGGTAGAAGTTGGGCTCTCATTCTTTCTATAAAAAAAATTTTTTTTTTTTTTTGGTTTTTGGGTCACACCGGGCAGTGCTCAGGGGTTACTCCTGGCTCCATGCTCAGAAATTGCTCCTGGCAGGCACAGGGGACCATATGGGGCACCGGGATTCAAACCGATGACCTTTTGCATGAAAGGCAAACGCCTTACCTCCATGCTATCTCCCGGACCCCTCTTTCTATAAAATTTTTACCCATTTTTTAAATTTACAAATGTTCTTAGGCCAGAGAATAGCACAGCAGGCAATGGGTTGCCTAATAGGTAGCTGAGCTGGGTTCGATCCCCAAGACCCCAAATGGTTTCCAAGTTTGCAAAAAATGAGTCCTGACGAATGGCTAAAGAAACTGTGGTACATATACACAATGGAATATTATGCAGCCGTCAGGAGAGATGAAGTCATGAAGTTTTCCTATACGTGGATGTACGTGGAATCTACCATGCTGAGTGAAATAAGTCAGAGGGAGAGAGAGAGACGCAGAATAGTCTCACTCATCTATGGGTTTTAAAGAAAATAAAAACCATCAT
>PVKC010009100.1:0-27269 GCA_004027635.1 Crocidura indochinensis
TCCTCCCTCCCTTTCTCTTTCCCTCTGTCTTTCCCTCCCTCCCTCCCTCCCTCTGTCCCTACCTACCTACCTACCTGCCTACCTACCTACCTACCTACCTACCTACCTACCTACCTCTGTACCTCCCTCCCTCTCTCTTTCTCCTTCTTTCCTTCCTTTTCTTTCTCTGGACCACACTTGTTAGTGTTCAAGACCTACTTGTGCCTGCGTGCTCCAAGATAACTCATGGTGGTCTCAGAAAACCATATTATTGGGTGAAGGGAATCCAATCCTAGTCTGCCACATGCAAGGTGAGCACTATTACTCTGGCATAAGTTTTAAAGGTGACAGGCATCTAGAAGAATAATATTTAATAGATTATGGGGTTCTAGATATATTTCTAGGAAACTAGCACTCTATAGAACTCTGTGTGTTGGCTCCAAGATTCTGATGATAAGATTCTATTACTAGCATGGATTTTAGTATTAAAAATTTAGAGCGAGATTTAGTCTTTTTCTCTGTTTATTTTTTTCAAGGCACCAATATAATTTCTATGTCTAGGATTAGTTCTTGCTTCACCATCTTTCAAAATGTTTTGAAACCCATTATTCCCCACATAGACTCAGCCACTACCCTGAATCAGTTTTTATCCTGAAACTCATCTTTTAAGTGCAATATCTGTCTGGTCTCTAGGACAGAAAAGTACTTTGGAGGTACCTACAATACTTGTCACAGGACTGGGCATCGTAAGACCCTTAAATCGCTTCGTAAGTGACATTGAGGATCAGACTGGTGACCAGGAAAATAACTGCTGGGACTGATAAGACTATTTATATGTTACTTTCTAAAAAGACAGATGATAAATCAGAAGTGTAGACTGAAGAAAGAAATTTTTAGGAAAGTTACTATTATCTGAACTTAGGAAATTCACTTTTTACAGTAACTGGGCTATCTCTATCAAGGCTGTAAGTAATTAAGAGATTTTCAGTTATAAGAATGAATCTAAATTGTCAACTGAATTTGAGAAGGGTCATTATTATTATTTAATGCGAGCAAAGTTTGTCACTCATATACTAATAATAATATATAAGAACATTTTTACTGGACCAGCTCATGATATGAAGCTCACCACAAAGAGTGGTGAATGTAGTTAGAAAAATACACTGAGAACTATCAGAACAATATTAATGAGTGAGGGAAGTAGAAAACCTGTCTCAAATACAGGTGAGAGGAGTGAGAAGGGTGATGGGGAGCATTGGTGGTGGGAATGTTGCACTGGTGAAGGGGGGTGTTCTATCTATGGCTGAAACCCAACTACAATCATGTTTGTAATCACGGTGTTTAGATAAAGGCATTATTTTTTAAAAAAGAACATCAATCTGATTTTAAATAGCCAAATTTGTTTTCATTTTTATTCCTTTTCCATTTATTTCGTCTGTTTTAATCTGGGGGTCACAAGCATCAGCACTCAGGGATATTCCTGGCATGGTGTTTAGGGTGTCATACAGTGGCAAGAATCAGGCCTGGGCTTCTTCTCTTATAGGACATGCTCTGGTCTTTAAGTTATCTCTTAGACTTAAATGACAGATTATTTTTTATTGTCTGTTTGTTTTGGGACTACACCCAGCATTGTTCAGCTTACTTCTGGCTCTGTGCTTAGAAATCACCCTTGGCAGTGGCCAGGTGACCAATTGTGGTACGAATAATAGAGTCAAAGCAAGCACCTTACCTGCTTTAACACTCTCTTTGGCCTCAACTACAAATTTCTTTTATGTTGGTATGATGAATTTTTTAATCAGGGAGGTAGAATTCTTCTGCGCATTTTAAGGTTCTTTTGGCTTTGAAACCCTTAGTTTTAAATGTGGGACTTATTTGGCCTTATTTTGCATCTCATGATTATGTCTCTTTTTGATGCCCCGATCTATGATCTTGATCTTCCTTTATCTGTGCCTTTTTTCAGCCTGGACAGTGTTTAACCATTTGGTCAATAGTTCTTGGACATAAATTATTCTATATTTCTACTTTGGTCATACTAATATATAGCTATATTTACATGATAATTTCTATTTCTATAGCAAGTTGTTATTGCACAAGTAGGCTAAATTATTTAAGGAGTATGAGAATTGATCACATGGTAGATTATTTGATTAGCATGTGAGAGGCTCTAAGTTAGATCTATATACCCATGCCCCACCACAACCATTGCCACAAATAACCCTGGTGGTCCCCAAGTACCACTGGGCCAACCAAATATCCTGAGCGTTGCTGAGGGTGGTTCCTATATAAATATTGAAAAAGTGACTATAATGCCTTTAAATGATATTGACTATTTTAGTATAACTGAAAGTGGTATGATTTTTTTTGAAGTGGTATGATTTCAACTTGGAATAAAGAATATCTTCAGAAACACTTCTTTCCATTACATTATTTTCACTAGAAAAAGAAAGGAGGAGAGGATTTTGGTGGATTATAATTGGTAAATAAAAGGTTAGTTTTTTTTAAATGATTCATCCATTGTTTACAGTACTAGAGTCTAACTGTTGAGAGGTATAGCTTCACCCCCTAATTTTTGTTTAATTCCTCATTTTGCCTTCAAAATAAAAAAAATCACTATGACTCCTCCATTTTTCTTTCCATTTCTGTACCTGTAGCCCCTATCCTGCTATAATCATCATAGTTTTTCCTGAAACTGAAGCTGAATTACTTATATTTTTAAATAATATTTATTTAATATCAATATTTAATATAATTAATATTAATTTAACATAATTAATATTTAATAATATTTACTTAAGCACCATGGTTACAAACATGCTTGAGTTGGGTTTAAGTCATAAAAAGTACAACTTCTTCACCAGTGCAACCTTCTCTTCACCAGTGCTTATTTTTGTAAGTTATTTTGCCTTAGTGATTTATAATCTGCATCGGGGTGAAAGCATTGATAAGTGTCTTTTATTTCCTGATTTATTATATGTAGTATAGTTACTTTAAATTCCATCCATTTCCTGCCAAATGGCATGATTTAATTTTTTTCATGGTGAATGGTATATCATTGAGTACAAAGATGAAATCTGCATATAGTCATCTCTCTCTCTCTCTCTCTCTATATATATATATATATATATATATAAATATAACTGTAGATAGTGTTGATGGACACTTAGATTGGTTCTATATTTTGACCATGTCTAGCAGGGGTGGCAAACACGCAGCTCTAGGGCCGCATGCGACTCCTGGCCAAAATAAATGCGACTCTTTGCCTTTTATCATGATTTTGTATACTGTGGCTCTTTTCCAAGTTTGAATTTTGTTCTGCTTCTGAGGAGGGACTCTGAGGAGAGATCTCTGAACGCGGAGTCCTGCCTCCCATCCCTCGAAACAACTGCTCGGGCCAGAGAGCAGGGGGACCCGTGTGGCACATGTTGGGTCACATCTTGCCTAATGTTAGTTCTGAGTGTGGAGGACGGAGTACACCCTCACCATCACTGCAGGATTTTGACCTTCACTCAAAATGGCAACATGCAATATGTGCTTAATAGATTATTGTTAAAATTAGATGCTTTTGTGTGAGTGTTTTTTTGTTTTGGCAGGTCACTGCGTGGTGTGGCTCTCTGACTCTCACAGTTTAAAATTTTGTCTCTTGTGTCGAACTTGTTTGCTACCCTGATGTATAGTAATGAATACCATTTATTTCTTATAGTTTCAGAGACTATACATTTTATGTACACTGAAGTGATAGTATTTGTCCTGAAGAAAAATAGTCACAAATTTTGCAACTGTTTTTAAAAAAATTAATTTTTAGATAATTTAAAGACAATGTTCTATTGGTTTCAGGGTTTTTATTTTTAAAAGATGACTTGGGATTGGAGCAATAGCATGGTAGGTAGGACACTTGCCTTGCATGTGACTGTCCCAGGTTCAACTCCCAATGTCCCATATGTTTCCTCAAGCTAATAGCCTCTGAGTACTGCCAGGTGTAACCCAAAAAAACAAGACAAAAAATGTTGGCAAAAAGGAAACTATTGTCAAAATATTTTCAGAAATTTAGTAACTTAATTAAACTTTTTTTTGTTGGTTTCTTTGCTCTACAGAAAATTCCTCAAGAATAACACCTTTCTTTACATGATTGAAACCCAACCACAATCATGCTTGTAATCAAGGTGTTTAACTAAAGATATGAATTAAAAAAAAAGAATAACACCTGGTGGTGGGGCCCATATGTAGTGATGGGGTTTAAAATAGGGTCACCAGCATGCAAAGTAAGTGCCTAAGACCCTGTATTATATTTCTAGCTCCAGTAACATACTCATTTTAAGACAGCTGAATTTCAGTTCACCCTTTCCTAGCACGCCATGGAACTCCTGAATTCCGGCAGTGTACATAGCTTATCAAGACATCCTAGTCCCTGCTCCTTAGAGAACTGAAGATTTAGTTTGGAAGACAAACTTAAAAAAAATCACACCTATAAATCTTAATTATAATAATGAGAAAAGCTTTGGAAGAACAGTAAAGGTTATTAAGGCATTTATATGAAGGTAATTATAAAAGGAGGAATAACTCCACAGCTATGACGAGGGAATTGTCTTCTTAATGTGTCCCAAGACTGAGGCATTAAGCTGAACTCTGAGAGATGAGTTAAATTTATCCAACTAGTGACCAGAGGAGTGGCGCAAGGTGTAAGACATTTGCCTTGCATGCGCTAATCTAGGACACACTGCAGTTCTATCTCCCGGCATCGCCCAAGCCAGGGACGATTTCTGAGCACAGAGTCAGAAGTAATTCTGAGTGTCACTGGATGTGGCCCCAAAACAAACAAACAAAAATTTATCCAACTAAAGAGAAAGACTCTGAGCAGAACATATTTCTCTTTAGGCATGTCCATTCTTAACTGTCCAGTTTTTGGGAACTGCTGTTCATGTTTTGATTGGGTATTGCTCTTGCTTCCTTCTAAGCATAATTCATTTGTGCTATGCCATTGGCTTAAACCAACTGGTGACTACCCTTTGCTTTTTTCACTGACTGAGGAAATGCTTCACTCTTTTACTTTATTTACCTTCTCTCCTGCACCTCTTGGTTTTCTCCATCTTTCTCCCACCCTGCCCCTCCACCACCACTACTTTGTGTTTGCACAATAAAACCAAAGAGGAGGAGAGCTTAGGAAAATAAAATACATTTTTCATTTTGGAAAATGCTAGCTCTATAGAGGAGTGGTTTCCTGGGATGCCGAGCAAATTTAAATTGCATCTTTTATTTGACACGACTGCTGGTGAACATAAGAAAAAAGCATCCATTTATTAAGGAAGCCATGTGCAAATGCAGGGTATGTTTGCAAAGGCTTATTATAGTACAAGAGGCAATTGCTGCTTTGTTTATTTGGTTTGTGACTAAGTCATTACAACACTCCTCTTCTAGCAAAGAAAATGGATGTAGACTGAGATGTCTCTGGCAGCATAATTGCTTCCATTTTATTTAAAGATAATCTAAATTTTGAAGACAATGGTTGCAGTAATGTTGCTGATTTTGGATTGTCCAACATCCATTTGCTCCATTCTTAGAACTGTCACTCCCATATTCTCAATACCATTGTATTAAAGCCACGGTATGAATTGCAATACACAAACAGTAAAAATTCAATGCCTACACATTATGAAAAGCATATTTCTAGCTAATGTCATAGTACAGCAGAGATATTCCTGATAAGGAAACTTCTTCCACAGCCATACCTTGTTTTATTGTGTTTCACTGTAATTGCATCCGGCAGCTATTGCCTTTTTTTTTTGAAACTGAAGATTTATGATAACCTGGCCTCCTGCAAGAGCTAGTCTACAAGTGTCATTTTCCCAATAACCTGTGCTTATTTCATATCTCTGTCACATTTAGATCATCCTCAATATTGTTAATTTTAATTATGATTGCCCTGTTGTGGTCACTGTGATCAGTGATCTTTATTGCTATGTTCCTAATAGTTATATTCATGTAAGTTATTATACTTAATCAATACATGGTCTCTGTGTTCTTTCTGCTCTATAAATTGGTATTTTCACTATTTCTCTGCCCATTTATTGGGTCTCCCAAGACCCTTAAACAAAAAAAATGGTTATAAGACCAGTCACATACCACCCTCTTTCAGGTGAAAGTAAAAGTTGCACATCTCTCAAATAAAATAAAATAAAATAACAACCTAGAAATAATGAACCTTCATAAGGATGACATGTTAAAAGCTAAAAAGAAGAAAATGCTAGACCTTTTGTGCCAGTCAGTCCATTTGTGAATGCCATTTTACAGCTGGTGGATCCAAGAATAATTTTAACTTTTACTTATTTTTATTTATGAAAGATTTTTTTTTGTTTTTGGGCCATACCCAATGGTGCTCAGGGGTTACTCCTGGCTCTGCACTCAGAAATCGCTCCTGATAGGCACAGGGTACCATATGGGATGCCCGGATTCAAACCACCATTGATCCTGGGTCGGCCACTCGCAAGGCAAGTTACCTACCGCTGTGCTATCTCTCCAGCCCCCATGAAAGATGTTTAATGAAACTATAGTTATTGTAGAGAATCATTCCTCTGAGGAATCTAGACAAAGTAAATGGCCACTGATAGTCTTAGGCAAAGGATGATTCATTTATATTGATGAAAATATCAACCTCCAATGGTGATGGGAATGTTGCACTGGTGATGGGTGGTGTTCTTTACATGACTGAAACCCAAACACAATCATGCATGTAATCAAGGTATTCAAATAAAATATATATAAAAAAAGAAAATATCAACCTCGTGGCCTCTCAGCTTTGCCCATCAATGTATGGCAGTGTGTCTCATCTGTCTCAGTTAACTCAGCCCCTGCATATTCCCTGGGTTGCCAATTTTACATCTTGCTGTTGGCATACAGCATGTAGCCTATCCACTTATTTCTTCCATTTTTTGAAACAGTCCTAGATTTTCAACCAGGCACATTCTAGGCTTCCCAAAATAATCTTTTCTTCTGTGGCTTATCTGGTAGTTCTGTGGAGACCATATAGCACTAGAGATGGAATCCAGGTTGTGTGCATGCAAGGTAAGTACTCTAGCCCCACCCCCAGTCCCTATTGATTGTATTGTATATTGTCATCTGTAACTCATTTGATCAACAGTCTATATACCAAACCTGCCCCAGAGGAACCAAAACACATGAGCCTGAATACCTAAATACCTTAATCATTAGACTCCTTTATAGAATGAGAACCATCTAGCAGCAGGCTAGATGACAGGTGACAGGACAAAGGTTGAAGCTATTGTAACTCTAGTTTGAGTAGCTGTAAGAGATGAGACTATTTACCTGCTTGTTTCATCTATATTTTATTGTCTATTGACCCTCATGACATGACATTCAATGTTGGCATCTCTTCAGCTGTGAAGTCGTTTGATTTGTGTATCTATCACAGAAGAATTTAACAAAACAAAGAAAAAATGTTAACTGATAAAGAGAAAGATGACTGAACTATTTCTATTTGTTAATGAGGAATAATATCAATCATCAACACATTCATCTCCCTGCAATTTTTATTACATGTCTACTGTATGCATAGCAAGTTCAAGGAAATAGGATACCTACCCATGATAGGACTCATCCTTAAAATACAATCAAGTATTTTTTATGGATATTGTCTCAAAGTTCAAAGTTGAAACCTGAAATAACAGTTTCAAACCTACATTATGTATAAAAAGTTGGCTTTCCCAGAAGTGGCCAGTCTCCCAAATACCTTTCTTACTCAGCAAGATGCACCAAGAAACACATTCCTAGGAGCTGGTAGTAGGTTTAGTGATATACCACATGTTTTAATGTCCATCTCCAGCACCTTTCCCTGCCATACTCCCAAGAAAGGAGCAGAGAAAAGCAGCCCTGAAGCATTATAATTTAAGATGCTCTTTTTCTTCACCTTCTTCAGGTCTACTAGTTCTGGCCTATTGCCTTCAGATTTTAGTCCTACCTCCTAGGGATATCTAGTTTTAATAAAAAAGAAATGGTGGTGGCATTTTGTATACTAAATATTAACAAACAATGTAATCCAGGGGTTAAACAAAAGATCTCTACTCAAGACATCATGAAATCAGAGTTTTATTGGTTCTATTGGGAGCAGCTATGGTCATAAGCAATTCATATTATTGAAAAATTATAGATCTTTTTATATACCATCTTACTTAATTCTTGTGATATAGTAAGACATTGGAGGGCTCTAAGTAGTGGTTGAGGATGGGAATGAGTTTTTGGCATCTATCTCAGAAGAAATACTGTGGTATAAACATGCAAGAGACAATGAGACCTTAAACACTATGAGTAGAAGGACAGAGATTAAAGCTAAATGTTAGGAAAAGAATCAAGATGCTCAGGCTGGAAACATCAATGGTTCTGAAAAAATAGGGAAAAATTAGGGTCACCAATGAGATGGGAATGCAAACATATTCTCATATTATAAGCAAGAATAAATGCATTATATTTTTTTGAGTTTGAAAAAATGTGGGTTGCCTGGGAAAACTGGTGTTTGGAAATGTAAGAGGACAGGTTGGGAGAAGCAGGTGGTTCAGGCTTCATGCCTTCCAGTTGAAACTTCCAGAGACTGTCTGCAAAGTATTAAACATATTTAGGGATTGTTGATCAAGTGTAATACTTTCATTTTTTGCTGCCATCAATGATCTTTGTTCTTCGCGACACCCGAAACTCAAGTTTATTCTACTCTCAAGTATGTTGCCCTAAATTCCAGGTGGTATCTATCTCTTGGTTGTCCCAAATATAAAAATGCAAATACTTAAAAGTGATATTTTTTGTATCTAAGATTCATAGCCATGAATCGGAAATGTGGGCAACGAGTGCTTACTTTGCCTCCAATTAGAATAGTCACTTCACCCCTGTATTTCCTTTTTCTTTGAGGTGATGAAATGCAGATTGGTGATTTCTAAATTTCATTCTTGTCAAGAGGCTCGGTGAATCATCCAAACTGTTTTTCTCTTTTGTGATGCTAACTTTTGTTTTTGTTTTTGGGCCACACCCGGTGATACTCAGGAGTTACTCCTGGCTATGCGCTCAGAAATCGCTCCTGGCTTGGGAGACCATATGAGATGCCAGGGGATCAAACCACGGTGGTCCATTCTAGTTCAGTGGTGTGCAAGGCAAATGCCTTACCGCTGGGCCACCACACCGGCCCATTGTGATGCTAACTTTTAATGCTGCTCTTGGTAAAAGAAAATAGTAAGCGATAACTCTTCAGAAACAAAGGTGCAAAAACCTTTTCAATGACCAAGTTCCTGGAAACTGGTCATAAATCTGCATACAGCACACCCTTGCCTGTAGACATCCAGGCACACAGAGTTCTATTAACAGGTGGAATCTGGGAGTCTGGCTCCCAGTTTATGCTCTCAGAGCGCTGATGATTGATATTCATCACGGTTGCCTTCAGGCAATGTGTGAATCCAAAGTCATCCAAGACAGAGGAAATTATGTCCAGCTTAGTTTCAAAGGTGAACTGTATTGCTTTCGCGTGATTTGAAAGTCATTAATCTGTGTGCGGTGTAGACCGGGCTCCTCTGACCTTTTTGTGGGGAGAATTTTTTAATTTCCGTGAGACAGATCTTTGATTAACCAGAATTTCCTTTTCCCTTGAATAAATTAGATAAGACAGCTTCATATTTACTTAAAGATCCACTGCTATATGAGGCTTGGTTTTCTGCGCAGGCGATGTTAAAACACGGCGAAGACATATCTGATCTTTGATCATAGTAGAAGATCTCTGGATTAAAAGTCAGGAGACAAAGTTGGAATCTTAACTCTATTACTAGGTGACCTTGGACAGATAATTCTATTCTCTGATCTTCCATGTCGCCATCTGTAAAATGACAGGGTTGTGGTGGAGACCCTTCACTTCTAGCTCTGTGTTCTGATGCGATGGGTAAATGCTAAAGAATGACTGTATTATTTTGTATATAATACTTCAATCGAATCCATAGACTGTCATCCCCATTTCATATCTAAGAACCAGAGGCTGGAGAGAATATATGCATTGTTAATGGCAGAGTCAATATTTGAATTCCTGGGTTTGGTTTTCAAGTTCAGTAGACTTTTGTACATATACTTGTGCTGCTGTGAAAGAAAAGGTAATGGCTCTCAGAACTGGGGTCTCTGAGGTTGAGAGGCATTGCCTGTCACTCTCTCTTCAGAGGGTCTATCTTCCAGCATCCTTCTCAATTTCAGAAAGCCACAGTACTGCTTTTGTGTGACTCCTGATGGTTGCTTTCAATCTTTCTTGGATCAGATCATGTCTCTTGGCAGTTGCAAAACTGTGAAAATGAGAATCAGATCTGCCTGTCTTCCTGTCTCCGTAGCTGGCAATTTATCTCTGGGTATATTTAGGTGCCAGATAAAGGTAATAGAAATATAATGAAAGGATCAATTTCTTCTGACATGGTGTCATTTGTATGAGGGAATGAAAATCTCTCTTAAAAATATTTTTCTCAAAGAGGGTTCTCTGGATGTAACTTGGGGTTACAACACTACGGAAACATTCAAATTAGCCAAGTGAATTGAGGAGATCTTCATTGATGGGGGGTTGAAGAACATTTAGACAGAACTTCACAATGAATTTAAAGGAGAAAGAATGCAAAATCCTGTCTCCTGATTCCAATATCAGAGAGCTACATGGCCAGCTTTTTCAAGATTTAACTTTATGTTCTCCAGCACTCGGTTTACATATACTAAACATTTACTCAGAGTCAAGTACTCTTTTGGTAAACATTATTTACTTTATTCAGTTGGTGGGATGGTGTTTTGATTCATATTTTTACAATGCTGAACTTGATGCTTAGATAGGTGAAGAAATCTCGCATCTGACTACAGCCTGTCTCCAAGCCTGGGTCTAACTATCAGGTCTTAGTTGTCCACTGCACTTCACTGTGTGTCTTAGAGTGGCATTGTCACAATCCAAACATGGGCTAAAAGAGCAGTATTTTGTGCTTCAAGATGACTGACCACATTGAAATGAGTTTTAAGGTAGCTAACTGCAATGTAGAGATCTGTCTCAAGTGGTATCTTTCCCAGATGTTGTTCTCACTCTTATCTCTTGGGATTCTGCTTTGGTTTCCTTAAACTTCCAGAACAAAGAATATTTTTTTCTGGGTCTTTGAGCAAAGCAGAGCTTGTAGGAGAGGCATGATATAGGCTGTCTTCTCACAATTGGTTTCCTCTTTGGACTAGGATACTCCTCAGTAGAAAGGAGGAAAAATTCTTCCTCTGGCGCAGTGAGAACAGAAACAATAGTGCAGAATCAATAAGTTTCTTTTGCTCTTATATTTAAAAGCTGGAGTGTTCCACACAGTGTGTAGGACATTTTCCCTGCTTGCAGCTGACCTAAATTTAATCCTGGGCATCCCATGTGGTCCTCTAAGTATGGCTGGTAGTTATTCCTGAGTGCAGAGCCAGGAATAACCCATGAACATTGCAGGATGTGGTCTCCAACAAAAGAGAACAAAACAAACAAAATAAGTATTTTTTTAAGTGAGTAAGAACAGCTTAGGAACATGTGACATAAATTCCAAATAAAGGTTTTTTAAAAGAAAGTACGTACAGGTTTACTGCAAAGCAAAATTATATAATAAGTTAAAAGCAATAAATCTTCTCACAAAACTAAAATCCTGAGATGGAGTGGGGGAGAAATTCATCTAATTGTGGTGGAGTGAAGTGAAGGAATAAAGACTTGGTGGGGGCCAGAGAGATAGCACAAGACATTTGCCTTGCACGTGGCCAACCCAGGACAGACCTGGCTTCAATTCCAGGCATCCCATATGGTCTCCCGAGGCTGCCAGGAGTAATTTCTGAGTGGAGAGTCAGGAGTAACCCCTGAGCATTGCTGCCTTGTGTGGCCCAAAAACCAAAACCAAAACCAAAACCAAAATCAAAATCAAAACAAAACACAAGAAGAAAACCTTGGTGGAGGGAAAAAGTTGGAGGATAGTTTTGTCTTAAAAATAAAAGAATTTTATAATGTAATAACTGAGAAAAAGGTGGTTAACATGAAATTAAAAAGTTAAACTTCCAAACTGCCAAGGGGGAATAGAATTAATAATAATTTGATCAAAATCTATTATGTGATAGGAATAATATAAAATAACCAAACTGAAGTATCATGAAAAGAAATTAAATCATGCAGAGTCTGAGAAAAACTTATTTCATATTTGGAAAGGCAGATTTAACACATAAACTGACCCATATTCCTTAAAATTACATATTTATACTTATATATCTATATCCTATCAAGATTAATGAAGAAAACTAAAATAAGTCAAAGAAACACTCAATTAAAAATACTCAAGTAGGGGCCGGGCGGTGGCGCTAGAGGTGCGGTGCCTGTCTTGCCTGCGCTAGCCTTGGACCTACAGCGGTTCGATCCCCGGTGTCCCATATGGTCCTCCAAGCCAGGAGCGACTTGTGATCGCATAGCCAGGAGTAACCCCTGAGCGTCACCGGGTGTAGCCCAAAAACAAAACAAAACAAAAAAAAAAAAACCAAAAAAACAAAAAAACTCAAGTAAAAGAAAGAAATAAAGGAATGCAGGCATGCCAGGGTTGCTATATGGTATAGGTCAATTCAAGGTTAAATAGAGATAATATGAATTAAAAAAGCAAGGTACAATATATAAATATAACAATTTATGAGAGCAATATATTCACAATCATTCTCCATGCCCTATTTACAATTTAATCATGCACTTTATTATAAATTAACCATTAAAACTAAAATAGGAATTCTAGGTTATAGTTTGTAATCATAATTAAATAAAATTAAAGTAAATAGGGCCTTAGCTATAGCACAGTGGTAGGGCATTTACCTTTCACAGGGCTGACCCAGGACCTCAATTTGATCCCTAGAGTCCCATGTGGTCCCCCAAGAAAATATCTAAAATTATAGCATCTAAAAATCTGATACTGGATAAAACTCAGAACAAGAAAAATTGTAGAACACAAAGCAGATAAAATCTAAGTAATCTGAGACACAATAGAGTCAATTGGGACCTTGCTTTGCATGCAGCTGACTTAGTTTTTGCCCTCAGCATTCTACATGGTCCCCAGGACCTACCAGGAGTGACTTCTGAATGCAGAGACAGGAGTCACTCCTGAGCATCACTGGATGTGGCCCCAAATAAAATCATCCTCAACAGCAACAACAACAACAACAAACCCTGAGAAGCAAAATATGTGGTGCATAGGTATAAATATACACAGAAAAAATTTTAGTCTTAAATATCTTTATTATGTCTCCATTATGAATGAAGAAAAAGGAGTCACTACTTTTAAATAAGTAGAAAATATGAAGCAGCAATTGATCATGATAAAAATGCCCTAAGTCCAAAAAATAAAATCTCTAAAGTTATTTCATTGTAGTGCTATTCATAATAGCTAAGACCTGTAAACAAATAAGTGGATAAACAACTAATAAGTGGGTAAGAAAACCGTGGTTTATATACAAAATGGAATACTACTCAGTTCTAAGAAAAAATGAAATTATGCAATTTGCTTCTATGCGGATGGAACTAGAGGGTATCATATTGAATGAAGTGAGACAGAAAGAGAGGGACAAATGCAGAATTCTCTCTCAGATGTGAACATAAAGCAACACAGTAAGAGAATAATAAATAGTTCATGGTTACAGACCCTAAAGGTTGGCCTATAGAATTGAGTCTGTCAAAAGAATGGGTGGTGGGTGGGAAGGGAAGGTGACATCCTGGTGATGGGTGTGGAGCATTGTGTAACTAAAACATTGTTATTAATAGGTGCCTCAAGTAAAAGAAAAAGAAAAATCAGGAAGGATAGAAAAAGAAGAGGATTGAAATAAATGAAAATAAATGCAGTAGAATAAAAAATTGATCCAAGAGCTTATTGCTAAGTAAACACACTGTAAATATGTCGAGGGCAAAACCAAGGAGATCAAACATTCTTCAATGGAAAGTGGATATAAGCATAGTGATGACGTGAGGAAGTTAATCAGAGGAGATGATGGCATTTCCATCAGCACTGTGAGGAAAAATAAAGCAGTAAAGGGACATAGTGTTTTTGTAAAGATTTGATAATAAAATATAGGCGAATTATCTAACATATGATTTACATTTCCCCAAATATAAGCTTTTATTTTAAATGAAAAATCTCTTTAGTGTTTTGGTCTTGTTGAATAAAGTCATAAATCCATATCATTAAATAAAGAGATGGTCAATATTATTTTTCATGCAATTTGATGCACATAGAATTGTGCAGTTAATTTCTTTGTGTGTGTGTGTGTGTGTGTGTGTGTGTGTGTGTGTGTGTGTGTGTGTGTGTGGTTTTTGGGTCACACCCGGCATTGCTCAGGGGTTACTCCTGGCTCCATGCTCAGAAATTGCTCCTGGCAAATTGAGCTCCCATTCGACCCAGCTATTCCACTCCTAGGGATATACCCTAAGAACACAAGAAAACAATACAAAAACCCCTTCCTCACACCTATATTTATTGCAGCACTATTCACAATAGCTAGGCTCTGGAAACAACCAAGATGCCCTTTAACAGATGAATGACTAAAGAAACTGTGGTACATATACACAATGGAATATTATGCAGCCGTCAGGAGAGATGAAGTCATGAAATTTTCCTATACATGGATGTACATGGAATCTACCATGCTGAGTGAAATAAGTCATGGAGAGAGAGAGATGCAGAATAGTCTCACTCATATATGGGTTTTGAGAAAAATAAAAGTTATTTTTGCACCAATCCTCAGAGACAATGGGAGGAGGGCTGGAACTTCCAGCTCACTTCATGAAGCACACCACAAAGAGTGGTGAGTGCAGTTATAGAAATAACTACACAGAGAACTACCCTAATCATGTGAATGATTGAGAGAACTGGAAAGCCTGTCTGGAGTACAGGTGGGGTTGGTTGGGAGGGAGGGAGATTTGGGACATTGGTGGTGGGAATGTTGCACTGGTGAAGGGGGTGTTCCTTACATGACTGAAACCTAATCACAGCCATATATGTAATCAAGATCTTTAAATAAAGGAAAAAATTATTATTATGGAAAAAAATTGCTCCTGGCAGGCATGGGGAACCATATGGGACACCGGGATTCAAACCGATGACCTTCTGCATGAAAGGCAAGGCAAATGCCTTACCTCCATGGTATCTCTCCGGCCCCAGCAGTTGATTTCCAACAGTGAGTTTCTCTCTTGCCAGAGGACTTTTATCCTACAGTCATAAGCAATATATAACATGGCATCATGTTAACAATTTTGGGAAAAAACATTCCAGGTAGTGCTCAGGGAATCCAAGGCCAGCTCCCAGTACTGCAGCATCAAATAAGGAGGTGGTCAGTTCTAAGTCCATACAATGTGCTGCTGCTTAGATGCTAATTGGTGAAACTATGTAATACTGATACACATGGATTCTAAGAACACAAAGCTGGTGGCATTAATAACATGTATATTGTCAGGAAACCATTACCACTAAACTTTTTCATCATTTCCAGCTATCTCAAAATTTTAACCATGACCCTTCTTCAGAGTTCATTAAAGATACTCTTAAAATATTTTTAAGATGCTTCAAGTATTAGACTGTAATAAGATCTAATTTTAGATTGATCCCTAAATGCTTACTGTATTTCTGAGTTAGTGGTTTAGAGAGACAGAGACTGGTTTTCTAGTTTCTTTTGGATTGTAGTGATATAGAGTAACTTGGGTGTTTGGTAAGTGTTAGAATGATCATTTGATTTAGGCAAGTGAGCTAAGAAGATATTCCTCATACTACTTAACCCAATATGTCATGTCTAGACTTGCCTCTGCCTTGAATACATCTTTTCAAAGCAAAGGCAGCTAGTTGTTATTATTCTCAAAACATTGGCATATTGTTTGCTTTTCCCTTTAGAATTCCAAAAGCTTCTCATCATGCTTTCTACAACTTTTGATGTCATTTCCCAGTCATGTCTGATACTGTCATTTTTTTGAGGTTAGATGTCTATGGAAAGCCCTACTCAGACTAGACTAATAGACTCCATCTCTTCCCTCTCCAAGCAATTTAATTTTACCCATGAATATATGCTATGAATAACATAGCACAATTTAATCTAACATAGCAATATGCTACAAACCTAATGTAAGATCCTTTTTTTGTTGTTATTTCAAGATGTACACATCCAAATTTTTACCAGACACCTCTAGTAAGATACCTTGCTAGAAATATCCAACTTAACATAGCTAAAGCAACATTTAAAGATTTAAACTCCCTTGGGGCCGGAGCAGTGGCACAAGCTGTAAGGCATCTGCCTTACCAGTGATAGCCTAGGATGGACCGTGGTTCGATCCTCCGACATTCCATATGGTCTCCCAAGCCAGGAGGAATTTCTGAGAGTATAGCCAGAAGTAACCCCTATGTCACCAGGTGTGGCCCCAAACCAAAAACAAACAAACAAACAAACAATATCACCAAGACAAAAGACAAATTAAAAGGTCTTCATGGACAAGCATATAATCATTCTGGATCTCAGAATCCTAGTTTATAAATAAAGGGTCAGGATACTTTAAGAATTAAAATAGTGCTTGTAAGAATACCAGGGGCTGGGTGGTGGTGCTGGAGATAAGGTGCCCGCGCTAACCTAGGACGGCCCGCGGATCGATCCCCTGGTTCCCCATATGGTCCCCCGTGCCTGCCAGGAGCGACTTCTGAGCCAATAGCCAGGAGTAACCCCTGAGCATCACCGGGTGTGACCCAAAAACCTAAAAAAAAATACTAAACAGTGCTCAACATGGATCATAGAGCTGTTATTGATCCTAGTAAATTTTTTTGTGTGGTTTTTTGGGTCACACCCAGCAGTGCTCAGGGGTTACTCCTGGCTTCATGCTCAGAAATTGCTCCTGGCAGGCATGGGGGACCATATGGTATGCCAGGATTCGAACCGATGACCTTCTGCATGAAAGGCATTAAATGCCTTACCTCCATGCTATCTCTCCGGAATGATCCTAGTAATTTTTTTCAACATCTAATATTTAACTTTTTAAATACAACTAAACTATAAACTCCATGGCACCAAAATATTCTAAACAATATCATCTACATTATAGGTGCTCACTAGATACTGTAATGAATGTTAGAGAATTCTGTTAACCAAGCTAAGATTGACCTTTGATTTTACACCTTTCTTTCACTGCCTCATCAAGCCAAAATCATTCATAAGAATTCTGATTCTATTTCCAAAATAATTTTTAGGTCTGTTTCAAGAGTATTCTCAAGCTCAGAAAACCATTGACTTTGCCTAACTACTATAATAGTCTGCTTCATTGAGGTGTGAGAGGTCCTGTCCATCAAACCTACAGTTTCCAGGGACATTACAAGGAAAAGGGGGGAAAGTTTTAACAGGAAACTTGAGACTTGAGACCTTAAGATCTAGAAAGAGGACTTTGGACCAATAGGATTCTCACTTCAGGCTGTTTTCCTGCTGACAAGAATTAATGGTGCCCCTAAAGATCACTTTCAGAGCTGAGGTCATTCTGTGCTTCTGGAAGAAGATCTAGCTAGATACTTGTGATGGCTTAAGGGTTGTCTCTTGTCTCCCTACTTCTTGGGTTCCTCACTATGCCCCTAGAGGACAACAGTGTGAACCAAGAACCAGAGACTACACTTTCCTCCAATATAATAGGCCAATGTGCCAAGATGCCAGTGCAGGACAACCTAGAGCAATGTATGAGGAGGGAGTCACCAAAACCCAAGGACTTGAGAGAGTTGGGTTCTGGTCTCAGGCTGGGGACTATGAGAAACTGCTACTGTGCACTCTGTTCTCTATGTTCTTCTCTGAATATTCTTTGTTGGGTTAGTCATAATCCAAAGCACCTGTCAAATAGACATTACCCTTCAGCATCCCCAGAACATGTTTCTGAAAATTTCTGCTTTGGTTGCTACTTCCAGGGAGAGGAAAAAGAAGGAAGATTAAGAAAGAAGAAAACATCTTTGATCATGTATTCCTCTTATCTCAGAACTGTGAAATTCCTGGCAAGGGAGAAGAAAAAGAAAAAGAAAAAAGAAGGGAAAAGAAGGGAGAAACCTTTAACCTCCCCTGTTAAATATATATGCTGCATATATATTCATTTTTATTTTGGGGTAGCAGTCATCAGTGCTCAGTTGTCACACTCAGCTCTGTCTTTAGAGACTGAACTCGGAAGTGTTGGGGGTGGGGGGAGTCCTAAGTGGTGTGAGAGAGTGACATGAAGTCTTGCCTATCCTTTACTAAAAACTATCCAGTCTTTTAAACATACTGCTGTGTGTGACTCATAAAATGACCTCGCCGGCTTGCAAACATCACCCAAGAGCCTGCTTGGACAACAATGAATCTTTGGGGAGATGGGTTCCCTTTGGTATTCAAGTGTGTTTGCTTCTGCTGAAGGGCATTGAATCTGCTGTGGTCACATCTAATAAAATTAGAATTTGATTTATGTCTGTCATAAGCTCACTATGGCACCAAATATTAAGAGAATGTAAAAAGAAACAAGAGTTTCACACTGGAGTAAAGCTGGATGAGGAAGAGAATGTTTTATAATCTACTAGAAAAAATTCTAATATTATTATTATTTGTAATATTTTTACTACATATATTTTTATTTTAGGGGCTTAACTTCACATCTCTGTATATGTGTAATTCTCATCTACTGCACACAAAATGTACTTTGACTTATTCCACCCACTCTGTTTTAACTCTGGTCACTGCTATAGTTTTACCCAGATGAGAAGTTAGTTTTATTGTTTTATCATCTATTTGTTTTTTATCAGTTCATTTGCTTTGGATAATTATACTCAACATATTGAAGCCATCTAGCAATTTTCTTTTATTTCACTTGTTTGATCATCTCAAGATACATCTATTTTGTCTCATATAACAGGATTTAAAAAAAATCACCCCTAGAAGGCATGGGAGACCATCTGGGATGCTGTATTTGAACCACTGTCTGTTCTGGATTTGATTGCATGCAAGGCAAAAACCTTACCACTGTGCCGTCTCTTCGGCTCCAGGATTTAAACTTTTTAAATGGAAATGTAATGTTTCATTGAGTCTTCATAGCATAGCTGTTTCTACCCTATCATCTGTTGATGGACATTTAGTTTCCATCTTTTGTTATCTTCAATAGAACTATAAATGTAGGGTGCAAATATTTTTTTCAAATTATCGTTTTTACATTATTTGAACAAATGCCTAGGGAGTTCTAGCATTGTATCATATTTTCTATTTAAGAAAACTTGATTTAAATAGACAAAGTGTGTGTGTGAGTGAGTGTGTGTGTGTGTGTGTGTGTGTGTGTGTGTGTTGGCATTTAACTCAGGGCTCATATAAATAAGACAAGTACTCAAACATTCAGCCACAATCCCAACTCTCATTATAATTTTGTTGTTGTTGTTTTGGGACTATCCCTGGTGGTGCTCAGGGCTTACTCTTCACTCTGTGTTCTGGTATTACTCCTGGTGGTGCTGGGGACCATAAGTGGTGCTTGGGGATTAAAGCCAGGTCAATGCATGCAGGACAACTACTTTATTTTCTATGTTATCTCTCCCCCCCATTTTACTGCTTTAAGGATCTCCATGACATTTTCCATATAGGATCTATCAAGTTACATCCACACAAAAAGAATGCCAGTGTTCCTTTTTCTCCATATACTTTGATTGTACAGTCTATTAAAGTAATAAACTGTGACTTTTTCGTCCATATTCTGCACTTACTAGGTCTGGTAGATCTGTGGGGAAGGGGACACTCTAATGGCCTTATATATCTAAGAATCACTGGGACATCAATGAAATAACTCTGTAATTAGGTGACATGAGTAGACAACTTAATATCACAAAAAAAACCCATGATATGTTTTAGGAACCAATTTTCCTTTGTGAGAACTACATTAATAAATATAATAGATTGAGAAAGAGAAAATAAGCAGTGAAGACCAGCAGAGGTTTGGAACTATAAGAGAGAAGCGATGATGTCTCCCATAGCTACTCTCTTGCTCATTTTTTTTTGCTTTCACAAAATTTTATTTTTATACTGACTTTAGATAATTTATAAATTTATATTCTGTAAATACAGACATATAGAGCAAAATGTGGGATCTAAATTATTCAACACAAACTATTCAAAATGTCAAGGCTCAGTAATTCTAAATTGATTAAATAATTGGGACAAGATTTATCAATGAGAGGGATTTGTTCCATTCCATCTTTTCATGTAGCATTTTGGAATCACCGATTAACAGCTGTCTTCTCTAGTAGCAAAGGGATGGGTAAACATTTTTATCATATTTTATTTTATTGAAACCTTTGCGATTCACAAAGTCCTTCATAGTTGGGTTTCAGACATAAAATGAATCAGTGCCAATACCACTACCAGTGTTGATCTCCCTCCAACAATGTTCCCCAAGCACATCCCATACCATTATCTCACTACCTTACCTCCCAGCCTGTCAGTATAACAGGCTCATTTTAAGCAAAAGAGTTTGTTACCAACAAGAAGTACTGCCACCTATGATGAACTGTCGTCCATTCCCACAGATTTAAGGCTTTGTCTGACCTTTCCTACTACTGAACTCCTGTCTTTTTTTCCAAGTCCTTGGAAAGTGGGCTGTTTGGACCTTTCCCAAGATACGGGTAGTCCAGGATCTTCATTTCTGCCCAAATGAAAACTCGAGCTCATGCGTAGTATCTCCTTGTGTCAGAGAATAAGGCACAACAGTAGCAGAGTGGATGTTAAGAGAAGTTGAGGAAATTAAGAAATGTGATTTGGGCCTCCAATAATGATTTTTGACTATGATGTTCTTTACAGTGGTTGCCTGCACTGGGTAAACTAAAGGCGAGCAACCAATTAGACAAGACTTGGAATCCTTGTCATTGGGCCTGTTACTAGATTGCAGCATTACTGGACTGACAAGCTTCTTCATGGCCATTTTTCAAGTCACTTAACTTTCCATACTTCCTCTCCTTCTCTATTGAATTTAAGAATCATTTAAAAATAAACCACAAGGAGACAGTACCAGTGGTAGAACACACACCTTGTATGTGCAAGTCCCTAGGTTCAATTCCTAGTACTTCATGCACTGAAAGATTACTGTGCCTGTCTGTAGGTGCATGGCATTGCCAGGCACGGAATTCCGGCATTTCTATGACTGGCCTGGACATCTCTGGGAGTGGCATCTGCGAACAAATGCCCTCAGAACAATTGGCTTTATTATTTAAATATACTAAAGACAAATAAGTAAGAAATATATGATTCTTGTGAAATCACCCAGGGAACTGGAAAGCACCATGTAAATGTGAATTTTTAGTAATCCTTTCTGTCTCTGAGTATAAAAATATCTATGCTGAAGGCTTGTTGTGAATGTTAAATAAGTAAAGCAATAAAAAATTTTCTTGGGAGTACTTTGTCTCCAGAAGAGCTACTACTACTATTTTTTTTTTTACTATATATATGTGTTTAATTTGAAATTGATTCTTCTTAACTTTTATTTTTCTCCTGATCCTCTACCACCCCAGCCTTCTAGTATTAGGAATGAATAATACTTCACCTGATGCAGATGGGTAAAAACAGAGTTTCTATGTTGCTTTCATATATTAAAAAAAATCTTTTATTTTGGTGACTGAATCTCATCTAAGTGTGAAATACCACATCTTCAGGGACACTTCCCCTCCTTCCATTATTATTATTATTTTTTTATTTTTGGTTTTTGGGTCACACCCGGCAGCGCTCAGGGGTTACTCCTGGCTCCATGCTCAGAAATCACTCCTGGCAGGCTCAGGGAACCATATGGAATGCCGGGATACGAACCAATGACCTTCTGTATGAAAGGCAAATGCCTTATCTCCATGCTATCTCTCCACCCCCTTCCATTATTATGTTCATAGATTACGCTATCCATACAGCATTCATTTGTTTAACCACCAGTGCTATGTCCTCCCTATCTTCTTGAAATGTGCAGTGAACATTCCTAATGCAGTTTTCTACTCAAATTGTGGCAAAATTGTGTCAAGAATCTCTTTTGGCCAAAATAACTCCACTACTTAGTGAATATTTTAAGTGGCAGAAATTCCTAGAATTTGCCTTCATCCTTCTTGTCTAGATGATTTTGTGAAGAAAGTCACATATATAATGAATAAATAATGATAGAAGTCATTGTGGGGAAACATAATCACTTCCAATATTGAAGCATTTAGTAGAGTATAATTTTGTTACAAAAATAGATTTGCATAGAATAACATCAAATACTAGATATTATTAAAACATGCGAATGCTGTAAAAAATCTCATTTAAAATATTTTAAATAACCCAAATAGTCTCTTTGGGTCTGTATTAATTGTACCATATGTTTACAGCTATTGCCAATATACAGTTTCTTTTATTTTGCTCATTTGTATTTTTTCATCATGTAAAATCTATGAACTTGTTTTCTTCTAAGTTTTTTTCGCATTATTTGCTTAAGAGTTCTTTTATCATTGGTAAATCATATTAAAACAGTTCACATAGAAGTAATAATATCACTACCTCTTATTCACTGCTAATCTGTCCATGTTTATAGTTTTAGTTCTCCCGTGCGGTTTAATAGAATCTTAAGGGATGCCTACCTATGAATTTATCTTTTTTTTGGGGGGGGGTGATGGGTGGAGAGTATACCTGGCAGTGCTCAGGGATTACAGGGATTACTGCTGACTCTGTGCTCAGATTCTCATTCCTGATGGGACTTGGGTACTAGATCTAGATGGGGTACCAGGCACTAGATGGCTACATACAAGGCATGTAATCTCTCTGCTGTACTATCTCTTCAACCCCTACCTACCTATGTATTATATATATATGTGTGTATATATGTATATATATACATATATATATATGTAGTGCCAGGGTGATAACACAGTGGGGAGGGTATTTTCCTTCCACCACCTGACCCGTGTTTGATCCCTGGATCTCATATCGTCCCCAAGCCTCCAGGAGTGATTCCTGAGTGCAAAGCCAGGGCCTCAGTAGTATGGATGGTGGTCTCCCACCTCTCCAAAAAACTATTTAGCTGATTTTGATGAAAAAAAGGAAGTCCACATAATGAGTGTGGAAACAGTTAAAGTTAGCTTCGGGACACTCATTATTCCCTCCTCCAATGTTTACACAAGTCACCTCTTTAATAATTGCATTTTAGTGTCATTCCAAAAGATATCGCCATGGCTCTAGCTTGGGAATTATGCAGCATACACCAAATATTGGCATAAAATTTCAATAGAATGCATGAATCACTAAGTCGAAGTCTAAAAATAAGTTTGAGTACTCACAGAGTGAATAGAGGTGAGGAAGAGAGGAGGCAGAGACAGGAAATCAAAGTTCTCTCTTGTTGCCTGAGTTTCTAGAGTAAGAAAATGATTGGACAAGAAGGAGTGGGTGCTAAAGGGAAGAAAATCACCCTATAATAGGCAATAGCTCCCTCGCCCCAAGCACGAGCCTCCTGAATTATGTGTGACTCTATACGGTGTGTCTCTTAGGAACACTCTCGCTGAGTACTATTGATTTCTTGGGGAAAGGAGATTAAAAAAAATAAGTGTTAGACTTGGTGTTGTGTGTTTTCTGGGGGAAGTAAATAGATTAGACAAGTTGAACAGATGAGATCAGGGTCAAAGAAAAGAGGTTCCTTGGAACTGCTTTCCTGGAAATGGGATCTCTTAAAAACTATCCACAAGAAAATCAATGAGTAGTCAAGGAAAGCATTTGTTCTGTACTTGGATGGACCAGCACACTTTGTCTCTTTCTCTGCTTTCACTCCCCGTGTTCTTGACCATGCTCCTTATCTTTGTTGGTACCATTTTCACTCCCAATTTCCAGGGCTTATTACCACTTCATGTTTTTGAATATTGTTCTAGATTGACAGTAACCAAGATATATTTTTTTTGGGGGGATGATGGAAGTTAAATATTCTAGGAGCTAAAATTTAGCTTTAGTAGCTAAAAATTCTCAAAGGACTTCTCACTCTTGGAAATGTGGCAGGTGTGATCATGAAACTGTAAAATTTAAAGTGGAACTCCTTTAAATAGAAACAACAATTTTTGGATCATCCTGGATAGTGCCCTTAAAGACACTTAAGAAATTAAGCCACTGTATACCAGGGGCATTCGCATCACTTGGACTTTGGAAGATGGTTAAGAAATATAGTATCTTGAGTATCGTCACAGGACTACCAAAACAAATCAGCATGTTTATCAAGTTCTCTGAGAATTCAAGGGCACATCAGAATTTGAGATGCCATGCTCAAAATAATAAAGAAATATCAGGGAAGGACATGATATCAATGATGGTAAGCTCAGTAATGCTGCAGTAACAAACAAGCCTCAAATTCTAGAGACTTCATATAGATGGTATTTCTCTCTAGCAGTTCTTGTCCATCACTTGATTTTATATTATATATTATAATATATATTATATTATATTATATTATATATTATTATTAATATATTATTATATTATATATTCTATATTATATTATATTATATAATTATATATAATATAATATATATTATAACTCCTGAGTGCTGCCAGTTGTGACCCCCCCACCAAAACAAAACAAAACAAAACAAAAAAACACACAAAACATAAATTAAAAAAGGTACAAGCACCTTTGACATAAAAATCACCCAAAGCACATCCAAGTCACACATGAGACCCACTGCCTAAGGAAGGTGAAGACTGTCCGTACATTTTAAAATATCATTTGTCATGTGGGCACTGGGATATCAATCTACAAAGTGTGCTTCTGCTAACATTTTTACCAATTTCCACAATAAAAATCCTTTAAAAAAATGTTAACAAATGGGGGAAAGCCAACACCCATGAAAGATTTAATCCAGTATTTATTCCACTCATGATGTTTCTCTGTAATCAGAATACAAGTCATATGAACAATCTACCAAATAATTTGCTGATAATCTTACCTGACGTATTTTTCACTTATTTTCCTATTCTCTCACAAAGCTAAGTTAAAGCATGCATTTATTATTAGGCATTGCCAAACTGTTCAAGTCTCACACTAAAAAGCATAAGGAACCATAACGCACCTAATAGTATTTACCTATAATTGGAATAAACTTTCTCTAAAACACACCCTTGAATTGTCCTTTCCGGCATAAGTATACCCAAAGTAGGAACCATCTAGATAAATTTTCATGTAAATTTCATTAAGAATGTAGCTTTCTAATTCTTCATGCCTATGGTTGATTTACTTAATGCTCATCTTAGAATGACTGAAAATCTTCTACCCTTAAAAAAAAAAGCAAAGAATTTTTCAGAGCAAATTCATCATTTAAGTATTTTTTCTGATGTTAGGTAAAGGTCACTTATGAAGGACCATTCCAAGCATACTTATTTGCTCCTATACTTTTGCAAAGCAGCTTGAGAACCCATCATCAGTCAGTCAATATAAGCAGTGAGAAAACAAATGCTATCAGGAGCACTTGTCTCGAATGAGACAAACTAAAAAGTTCTAAGATGTTCCTTCAAGTCAAAAATTAAAATAGTCTCAATATGAATTCCAAGTGAAAAGGTACAAGGGGCCGGAGATATAGCACAGCGGTAGGGTGTATGCCTTGTATGCTGCTGACTCAGGATGGACCTGGGTTCAATCCCCAGCATCCCATATGGTCCCTAAGCCTGCCAGGCGTAACTTCTGAGTGCAGAAGTTCCAGGTTAATGGGCAAGTCCATCAATATTTTAATTTATTGCTACTCTAGCAGACAAAAAAGCTGAAGATATGACAAATCCTGTAATTTGTGCTCATATTTCATTTGACCAGCTCAAGTGAACACATCTAGCCTCTCAAAAGACAAGGAAATGCAGTCCTGTCCAAAAGAGGTACAAACAGAATGTTTGGTGAATATATTCATTGAAGAGTACCAATAAGGACAACAACAAAAACCTAACATAATTAGAACTTTTCTTTTTTCAATAAGCCAGTTCGGAGCATAGTCATGTCTGAGCTTGTAAGATCCTTTTAATTGGTCTCTTTGCTGTCCTTTCTTCACTTTGCCGCCACATTAATCCTCCAAAGGCATCACTTTGGGTGTGCCATTATTCTGCTAAAACCCTGCAATGGCACCTCACTGTCCACCAAATTAAATAGACTCCCATTAGCATGACGTAACGGGAAGATGTAATGTGTGACCTTGGAAAATATCATTTCAGGTTTTTGCATCTCAGCTTACTTTTACAAGTCACATTTATCTTGGATGTGAAAGTATCTACCTTCAAGGGCTGCCATGAATCTTATGAGAATCATGTGTTAAGAGTACATTAGATATTTAAGTAAATAAGGGCATGATGACATTTCTAAATTCTGGCATACACTATGCTTTTCTACATCATAATATTTACCACATAGATATTATAGGTGTTTGTTCTATTAAAATAACTGACTGCATGCTTTTATATTCCTTAAGGGGAGACCTGCTTTTTTGACATCTACTTCTGAAAAAGGCTCTGCATTTAGAAAGTTTTCATTAAATGTTCTTATAACTGCACAACATTAGTTAAGTACATATGGCAACCTTCCTAGGTTGCCACATATGTGTAATAAGTTATAAGAAGGTGGGTTGCTTGCTGCTACCTGAGTGAACAATATATTTCTTCTCTCTGGATCTTTGCCCAGAAGGTATTTTTTTTCTGACATATACTTTTTCTTTCCTCATCTGTAGCCAATAAAAATATTACTCATCACTGAAGCCCTGTCCAAAATGTCACCTAGGCTGCTGATAACTTTCTAATTTTTCAACCGTGAATATTCCTTAAACCTCCTCTCTTTAATCACCAGGAGTATTCACAGAGGATGTGGTCTGGGCTTTCTTAGAAAAATTCATGACCAGGGAATTCTACTGGGAAGGCAAGGTTCAAAGCATAAGATGATGAAAATATTTAGATGATCAAATTGGGCTTATATAGCTTCAGATTGTGGAAATTCAGTGAGTAGGGGGGAGAAGGAAAGCAGAGACAAGGCCCATGAGACAGGAGAGGCTAAAGGCTATATAAAAAAATTTCATCCTTCCTTCCTTCCTTCCTTCCTTCCTTCCTTCCTTCCTTCCTTCCTTCCTTCCTTCCTTCCTTCCTTCCTTCCTTCCTTCCTTCCTTCCTTGCTTCCTTCCTTGCTTCCTTCCTCCCTTCCTCCCTTCCTCCTTCCCTCCCTCCCTTTCTTCCTTCCTCCATTCCTTTCCTCTTTCCTTCCCTTCCTCCCTCCCTTCCTCCACTCCTTCCCTTCCACCCTC
>PVKC010009101.1:0-27268 GCA_004027635.1 Crocidura indochinensis
AAAAAAAATAAGGCCTCCCAATTCTTATCACAGGCTGTGTTCTTCACACTGACTGTATAGAAAGAGGAGGTACAGTAAATGCACCCCATATACACCTCAACCCAGACCCTTGCCTGTCTGTATTGGGAATTTAGGGGACAAAAAAAAAAGATATAGATAGGTATGGAAATATTTGAAAAAATATTTGAGATGACAATATCAGTGACAGATCAATATAAAAATTGGAATCCATTATTATAGAAACTTTTTAGGAAGGTCTATATGCAAAATAAAATGAATTTCCTAAAAACAACAGTGATTAAGGGAAATTTAAAATGAAAAGCACAATAGCATTTCAGTGACTTGCAAAGACCTTGATGTTCTATTGATTGCAGAATACCAAAATAATATTGAAGTGAGCATCCTTCTATTTGACCTTATAAAGGTCAAGGTTAAAGTTAGCATCAAATATTATATTCTAGTCTAATAAAATCTTAGAAAATGAACTTCACACTTCATATCCCTAAGTCTATTTTCTGCATCATTACTTCTGCTTTAAGTTGCTTCTGTGAGAACTTAAATTTTACTTGGTACTTGACCACTTCATCATTTGTCTCCCTGCTAATTCTCCAAACAAATCTCATTTTATTTTTTGTATTTTTAAAATTTTCAAATTTACATCTTCCTAAGTTTCATTAAATAATAAAAATAATTTTACTGAATTTTTTTATTTTAACTGAGTTCTGTTTGCCTTCTTATATACTACTTTAAAGAATTATATCATTATTTATTCTTATATTATACTTCAGAAATATAATTTTCCTGTAAATTGGCAGATTTTACTTCTTTAATTTTCTCCTTTTTTCCTCAATTAGCTATCTGAAGCTTTCTCTTTAGCTTAATTATATACATTGGACATGACTGAGGGGTTTCAAAGAATGTTGGAGAAGAAAATAAAACTTTGAGCAATTTTACTAACAAAAATTAGTTTCTGTATTATCTACTTCTTTGAAAATTGTTAACCAGGTTATATTGTATAGTTTGGGGCAAATTTATCAGATCATGGAAATCCCACTCACTGTTACTTTTTAGTTTCAGAGAATCACTAAAATTTGCCAACTTACCTTATTTTAATATTTAGCAATAAAATATGGAATAGTATCTATAAACATATCTTTCTGAAAATCTCAACTTATTATTTCTTCTTAACTCAGGGAAGTGTGGTAAATATTATATATTTTACATATATAAAATAGAACAGAATATTATTTTATCTGGACATCATCAGAAAGCAATACAGAGATTAAAAAATATAAAAATAGATCTTTCATCTAACCCAGTGGTACCACTCTTTGATATCTATTCCCCAAAACAAAACAGCATTAATTTGAAAGAATACATGCACACTTATGTTCTTTGCAGTAATTAGTACAGCAGCCACGGTATAAAAACAAACTAAATGCCCAATTACTGATGAATAGATCGATAAGTTGTTGTATATGTACAAATAGAGTAATATACAATTATAAGAAAAAATAAAATCATGCAATTTGCATGATATGATGGAACTAAAGGGTTTCATGATTCATGGAGTGAATCAGAAGAAAAGGAATAGATAACAGAATGATGTTTATCATATCTGGGACACAATAATGATAAAGTTACATAATACTGATGCAAATTAGTACCACATACAATGAGACTGTCTCTGCTTAATGGGAGAGGATTAAAAGAAGAGACTGTTGAGACTTTAGTGCAGTGTTTCTCAATTATTTTCTGTCATGCCCCCCCCAGGAAGAAGAAAACATTTTTCGCACCCACCCGCATGATTGTAAATAGTATCTTTATTAAACATTTTTAACCTGAAAATATGTAAAACAATTTGAGTCAATTTTTTATATATTTTTTCTTTATTTAGACATCTTGATTACATATATGATTGTGATTAGGTTTCAGTCATGTAAAGAACACCCCCCTTCACCAGTGCAACATTCCCACCACCAATGTCCCAAATCTCCCTCTCTCCCAACCTACCCCCACCTTTACTCCAGACAGGTTTTCCAGAGTAAAGGTGAGTGTGGATTAATGGCTACAATGAGCACTTTTTGAAATGCATAGCTTTTCGAAGGGCGGTTTGAAGCAGGACATAGCAACTCTCAGCTTCAGATTCTTACAGAGACATAAACACGGGGCTTAGCTCGTTATGGCAGTGTTTGCCGAGGTCAAATGTGCCCCTCTTTAAGGAGCTTCGGACCCCGAGGCGGGGGAGAGGGGGACTCCACTATTTGAGAAGCACTGCCTTAGTGGAAGCGAGGTGGTACTTTTATGGTGGGTGTTGGAATGGTGAATGCTTTATTATTAAAATAATTGTAAATCACAACACATTAATAAAATTTTAAAGTTATGATTTTAAGTTTTATTGCATATCCATGCCATTCTCTATCTTTTAAGTATTAAGAGAGACTGTTTAAAATAGTGTCTCTTCCTGCACATTCTAATGGAGCAAATGTTAGTTGGCAAAGCTTAGATTCTTTTTTAACATTTAAAAAATTACGTTTGCCCAGAAATGAGTAGCAGAGCAGTTAGTTAAAAGACTCCTCATTTAGACCATAGATTATATTAACTTTTATCCAGCCAGTAAACAAGGGAATTATACAGTTGTGAGAATAAATAAAACAGTAGCAAATGTTAGAATGGCTAAGCCTATATTCCTTAAGTATTCAGCATTTTATAACTTTCTGCTGGATTTCTTATGGCTAGCATAGCTGAAGCTTCCCCCGACTGCTAGTCAGTTTGACCTCAGCACAGTATGATAACAAATGAGCATCTCTTTCGCCTAGGGCTGTCTTTATGCAATGACAAAGAAGATGGTTTATTATATTTTCAGTTCCCTTGACTTTAAGGTACATGTTCTATATTATTGCTTATTGCTCCTGGTGGAATAAAGTCCCACTTGTTCAAAATGAAACCTAGCCGAAATTACACATATTCTTATCTTGTTTTCTTCCCAGTCCTAGTCAGTATAATTTTTCTGCTCAATAATCTTTAGTTTTTTTTTTCTTTTTAGGATTTGTTTTACACACAGTGATGCTTGTGTTTGTTCCTAGCTCTGTTCTAAGGAAACACTCTTAGCAGGTGTGTGCATTGGACCGGGGTCATTTTCTTGCAAAGCAATCACCCTTACCAAAGTATTATTTCTACAACATTCAATGATATTTAGTTAGGACCTAAATAAAAAGAAATAAACTTGGCTAGTATCTATTTTTTTTTTTTTTTGGTTTTTGGGCCACACCCAGTGACGCTCAGGAGTTATTCCTGGCGATGCGCTCAGAAGTTGCTCCTGGCTTGGGGGACCATATAGGGCACGGGGGATGGAACCGCGGTCTGTCCAAGGCTAGCACGGTAAGGCAGGCACCTTTACCTCCAGTGCCACCTCCCGGCCCCTAGTATCTATTTTTTTTTATAAACCTTTCTAAAAAGGACCATTAGATAAATACAAGTCAATTTTACATTCTATATATAGATATTGTTTGATATCTTAATTTTTTCAGGAATTGATAACTTCCCACTGGCAATTAGATTTTAAATTGTGTAGACCAAAGATATATATTAAATGTCTAAGTATATATACTTTGTTATGTGGAGGTCTGAGTTTGATCAGAGCACTATTTTTCTAAGAAGAAAGTTTCTCTCTTCCTCTCTCTATCCTTCTCTCTCTAATGATTGAATGGAGCTATCATATATGATTCTGAAACAAATAGTAAATTTAATGGTATAATATGATCTTTTTTTTTTTGGTTTTGGGGTCACACCCGGCAGTGCTCAGGGGTTACTCCTGGCTCCATGCTCAGAAATTGCTCCCGGCAGGCACAGGGGACAATATGGGGCACCGGGATTCGAACTGACGACCTTTTGCATGAAAGGCAAACGCCTTACCTCCATGTTATCTCGGTATAATATAATTGATGTTTTGCTGTATCAAGATACTGATGATATCATCCTTGGCAAGCAAGAATCAAGTTATCTGTACTTAAGATTATCACAACATGTTCTGTTCTATTATATAAATATAAAAATGATTAAAATGGCACATTGTTCTGTCTCCTGAAATTCTCCTGAGAAGGTCAAGAAAGACCCAGCAAAAACTGTCTCCTAAAAGCTCCACAGCAGCCAGGGGCTCAGGAAAGTGTGGCTGCTCTGCTTAGCTTCGCAGGCAAGTGCTTTTTCCAATTAATGAACCACAGCATAACACGCAGAAAAAATCACACTACAAACGTGATAATGAGGAAACCTTGTAGGAAAATACCATGTACAGAGAATGAAGATGATAGGTCTGATAACCTCCAATATACCAACTACTTGATTAATCTCTCAGATAAGGAGTTTAGAATAGAAATGCGAAGGATTGTCATAGAAATTAAAGAAAACATAGATCAAATTGAACAGAACACAAAACTCCAAACTAAAATAATGGGTCTGAAAAATATGATAGGTATATTGAAAACCTCAATGGAGAGCATCTCCAACAGGGTAATAGCAGGTACAACAAAATCAGTGAACTGAAAGATGAGATGCAGAACAACTCCATACATCAAAAGAGATTGATAAAGAACCTTAAAGAAAATGATCAAACAATGGAAAAAGTACTCAAAAATGTGAACAGATTAAAATAAAAGTCTTTAAAAAACTAAACAGCAATAACATAAGAATCATTGGAGTCCCAGAGGCCCAGGAGGAAGACCCCCTGAAAGAATCAACAAAGACATCATTACATAGAAACTCCGAGAGCTAAAGGCTGAATGCAAACAAATCCTGCATGTCTGAAGAGTACCAGCTAAAAGAGACCTGAAGAAATACACTCCATAACATATCCTAGTCACAATGATAAATCCCACAGATTAGTATACTGAAAGCAGCAAGATCAAAAAGGGAAATTACATTCAAAGAAACATTCTTAATATTTCAGCACATGTCAAAAGAAGCCCTAAAGGCCAGAAGACAGTGGTAGGATATTTTGACAAGACTGAATGAAATGGATGATTCACTTAAAATACTGCAACCAGCCCACCTAATGAAGGTTTGAAGGAAGGATACATAGCTTCACAGATAAGCAACAGCTCACAAACTTCACAGATGCAAAACCAGCCTTAAAAGCAAAGCTGACAAGTCTACTTTAAGACAAGACTGACCAACAGATACACCAAACTTATACACAAAGAAAATATTAAATCCAATGACAATAATCTCTCTCAATGTTAATGGATTAAATAAATCAGTTAAGAAACACAGAGTGGCAAAATGGATCAAAAAATGAATCCAACCTTCTGGTGTCCACAAGAAACACACCTGAATAGTCAAAATAAATATAGACTCAAAATCAAATGCTGGAGGAAAATCATGCAAACAAACAACATCCTTAAAAAATCTGGGTGTCATATTGATGTTAGATGACACAAACTTTAGATGCAGAAAAGTTTTAAGGGACAAAGATGGACATTTCATACTATTCAAGGGATATGTGGAACAAGAAGAAATCACACTACTAAGCATATATGCACCCAATGAAATCCAGCAAAAAATATCTAATACAATTGTTGACAAATTTTAAGAAGATATCAATAGTAACACAATCATTGTTGGAATCTTCAACACTGCTCTGTCACCACTTGATATGTCAACCAGAATGAAACAAAACAAAAATATACTAACCCTAGAGAAATATACTAGATAAATATACTATAAAAATATACCTCAGAAACATGGATACACATTCTTCTACAATGTATATGGGTCATTTTCCAGTATAGACCATATTCTGGCACATAAAACATTCCTCCATAAAATCAAGAGGATAGAAATTTTGCATTCTACCTTTGCTGACCACAAGGCTCTGAAATTTGTTGTGAACTACAAAGGAACACAGAAAAAAAACTTCAACACCTGGAAATTAAACAGCTTAATACTGAACAATGAATGAGTCCAAGATGAAATCGAAGAGGAAATGGAGACACAAACTATCATAATCTATGGGACACTACAAAAGCACTACTTAGAGAAAAATTGATAGCTTTGCAAGCACACATCAGTAAAGAAGAGGGCTACATGAATAACATAATGATGCAGCTTATAAAGTTAGAAAATGATCCAAAACGGGAACTAAATAGGTAGGCAGATGGAAATAATAAATCTTTGAGAAGAAATCAATGAAGTGGAAACACAAAAAACAATCCAAAAGATCAACAAAAGCAGAAATTGGTGCTTTGAATAAATAAACAAGATTGATAGACCACTAGAAAAACTCACAAAGAAATGGAGAGAGAAATTTGATAAACTGTATTAGAAATGAAAAAGGGGAGATCACTACAGATATTGCAGAGATTCAAAGGATAATCAGAGACTACTTTGAGAAATTCTATGCCACAAAACATGAGAACCTGGCAGAAATGGATGAATTCTTGTACTCATCACTTTCCCCAGTTGAATAAGAAGGATGTAGCATATCAAACACCTCAATCACTATTGAGAAAATTAAAATGGTAATCAAATATATGCCCCCAAACAAAAGTCCTGGCCCAGATGTATTCACTATTGAATTATTTCAAAACTTTTAAGAGGAAATACTACCAATCCTGGCCAACCTCTTTCATGAAATTGAAATAACAGGAATAATTCCAAATAGTTTTTATGAAGCCAAAAACACCTTGATACCCAAACCAGACAGATATGCTGCCCAAAAATAAAATTACAGATGGGTAACATAGATGCAAAGATCCTCAATAAAATCCTGGCAAACATGATCCAATGCCTCATCAAGGTCATTCACCATGATCAAATATTTTTCATCCCAGAAATGCAAAGAAGTTTTAACATTCAGAAATCAGTCAACATAATACACAACATCAACAACAAGAAAAATAAAAACCATATGATCATATCAATAGATGGAGAGAAAGAATTTGATAAGATCCAAAACCTATTCATTTTTTCCCACCTCACAATATTAATTTTAGCAAATGTTTTAAAAATATCACAGATAAACACTGCTTTAAGAAATAGAAGTGGCCAGAAGGAAATGGAGGTGCATATTCTGTTCATGAATTGGGAGGATTAACATCATTAAAATGGCAATATATCCCCCAAATATTGTACAGATTCAATGCAGTTCCTCTAAGGATACCCATGACATTCTTCAAAAAAAGTGGATCAAATACTCCTGAAATTCATTCGGAACAATAAACAGCCACAAATATTTTTATGATTATCTTTACTTAAACACCATGATTACAAATATGATTATAGTTGTATGATTACAGTCATGTAAAGAACACCCCTCTTCTCCAGTGAAACATTCCCACCACCAATTTCCCAGATCTCCCTGCTCCCCATCCTCTATACCTGTACTCGAGACAGGCTTTCTACTTCCCTCATTCATTCACATTGCTATGATAGTTTTCAGTGTAGTAATTTCTCTAACTGCACTCATCACTCTATGTGGTGAGCTTCATGTCATGAACTGCACCTACCAGCCCTCATCTCTCTTGTCTCTGACATACTGTTAAAATGTCTTTCACTTTTCTTAAAACCTATAGATGAGTGAAACCATTCTGCGTTTTTCTCTCTCCCTCTGACTTACTTCATTCAGCATAATAGATTTCATGTATATCCATGTATAGGAAAATTTCATGACTTCATCTCTCCTAATGACTTCATAGTATTCCATTGTGTATATGTCCCACAGTTTCTTTAGTCACTCATTTGTTTAAGGGCATCTTGGTTGTTTCCAGAGTCTGGCTATTGTAAATAGCGCTGCAATTAATATAGGTGTAAGGAAAGATTTTTGTATTGTATTTTTGTATTCCTCGGGTATATTCCTAGAAGTGAAGGAATCTCCATATTGCTTTCCATAAAGGTTGTATTATACAGCATTCCCACCAGCAGTGAAACAGAGTTCCTTTCTCTCCACATCCCCGCCAGCACTGCTTGTTTTCCTTTTTTGTGATGTGTGCCAATCTCATTGGCGTGAGGTGGTACCACATAGTAGTTTTGATTTGTATCTCCCTGACGATTAGTGATGTTGAGTATCTTTTCATGTGCCTTTTGGCCATTTGCCTTTCTTCTTTTACAAAGTGTCTGTTCATTTCTTCTCCCCATTTTTTGATGGGGTTAGATGTTTTTTTCTTGTATAATTCTGTCAGTACCTTGTAAATTTTGGATATTAGTCCTTTATCTGATGAGTATTGGGTGAATAATTTCTCCCACTCAGTGGGTGGCTTTTGTATTCTGGGCACTATCACCTTTGAGATGCAGAAGCTTCTCACAGCTTAATATAGTCCCATCTGTTTATCTCTGCTTCCACTTCTTTGGAGAGTGCTGTTTCCTCCTCCTCCTTAAAGATGCCTTTACTCTCAATGTCATGGAGTTTTTTACCTACATGTAGTTCTATATTCCTTATAGTTTCATATCTGATATGAAGGTCTTTAATCCATTTGGATTTTACCTTTGTACATGGTGTTAGTTGGGGGTATGAGTTCGTTTTTTTGGAAGTGGCTAACTAGTTGTGCCAACACCACTTGTTGAATAGGCTTTCCTTGCTCCACTTAGGATTTCTTGCTACTTTATCAAAGACTAGGTGGTTATATGTCTGAATAACATTCTGAGTACTCAAGCCTATTCCACTGATATGAGGGTCTGTCTTTATTCCAATACCATGATGCAAAACCCATTCTTGATCAAAACTCTCAACAAGATGGAGTGAAAGGAACTTTTCTCAATATAGTTAAGACTATCTTCCACAAGCCAATAGCAAATATTATCCTCTATGGAGAAAATCTTTCCTCTAAAATCTGGTACAAGACAAGGCTGTCCTCCCTCACCACTCCTATTCACCATAGTACTTGAAGTACTTGCTATAGTGATTAGGCAAGAAAAATATATCAATTGCATCAGAATAGGAAAGGAAGGACCAAGCTCTCACTGTTTGCAGATGACATGATGCTATATTTAGAAAACCCTAAAGACTCCATCAATAAGCTCCTAGAAACAATAGATTTATATAGCAAAGTGGCAGGCTATCAATGGCCTTCTTATACACTAATAATGACAGAGAAGAAATGGTCATTAAGAAAACAACCCCATTCACATTAATGTCAAATAAACTCAAATATGTCTGAAGAACCTATTGCAAGAAAATGACAAAACCCTGCTTCAAGAAATAAGAGAGGTCATGCGGAAATGGAAACAAATACCCTGCACAGGGATTGGCAGGTTTTTGTCATTAAAATGGCAATACCCCCCAAAGCATTGTGCAGATTTAATACGATTCCTCTAAAGATACTCATGACATTTCTCAAAGAAGAGGAACAAACACTCCTGAAATTCATTTGGAACAATAAACACACACAAAAAGCTAAAGCATTCCTTGGGAAAAAGAATATGGGAGGTATTACTTTCTCCAATTTTAAATTGTATTACAAAGCAATAGTTATCTAAACAACATGGTATTGGAATAAAGACAGATCCTTAGTTCAGTCGAATAGGCTGAGTATTCAGAGAATATTCAGACATGCAATCATTTAATTTTTGATAAAGGGACAAGAAGTCCAAAATTGCACAAGGAGAGCCTCTTCAACAAGTGGTGTTGGCACAACTGGTTAGTCACTTGTAAAAAAGCAAACTCAGGTCCCCAGCTAACACCATGTACAAAGGTAAAATCCAAATGGATTAAAGACCTTTATATGAGACCTGAAACCATAGGATATATCAAACAACACATAGGTAAAACACTCCATGACACTGAGACTAAAGGCATCTTCATGGAGGAAAACAGCACTCTCCAAACAAGTCTAAGCAGAGTGATAAACAGATGGGAATACATTAAGCTTCTGCACCACAAAGGAAATAGTACCTACAATACAAGAGCCACCCAGTGAATAGGAAAAAATATTCATCCAATAAATATCAGTTAAGGGGCTAATATCCAAAATATAAAAGGCACTGACAGAACATTACAAAAAATCTAATCAAATAAAAAATGAGAAGAAGAAATGAACAGACATTTTGTTAAGAAATACAAATGGCAAAAAAAAGAAAAATTTTCCTCATCACTAATCATCATGGAGATGCATATCAAAGCAACTATGAAGTACCATCTCACACCACATAGATTGGAATACATCACAAAGAATGAGAACAAGCAGTGCTGGTGGGGATGTGGAGAAAAAGGAACTCTTATTCACTGTAGGTGGGAATTCCATATAGGCCAGACTTTATGGAAACCAATCTGAGAATTTCTCAAAACAAACAAACAAACAAACACTGAACAGTGAGCTCCCATGATCCAGTTATACCACTCCTAGGGATATACCCTAGGAACACAAAAATACAATTCAAGTTTCGCTTCCCCACACCTATATTCATTGCAATGCTATTTACAGTAGCCAGACTCTGGAAACAACCAAGATTCCTTTCAACAGAGGAATAGCTAAAGAAGATTTGATATTATCCATCTGTCAGGAGAGATGAAGTCATGAAATTTTCCTATACATGGATGTACATGGAATCTATTATGCTGTGTGAAATAAGTACGAGGGAGAGAGAAAGAGTTGAAGAATGGTCTCATTCATCTGTTTTTTTAAACGTAAAGACATTATTGTAATAATCGCAGAGACAATAGAATTTATGGTCGGAAGGATCTGCTCAAGATATGAAGTTCACCACAGAGTAGTTAATGCTTTTAGGGAAATAACTGAACTAACAACTAGCATGACAATGTTAATGAATGAGAGAAGTAGAATGCCTGTCTCAAATGCAGGCAGAGGTGGGGGAAGAGGTAGATCCCCGGCACTAGCGGTGAAAATGTTCTACTGGTGAAGGGGGTTGTTCAGTTTATGACTGAAACCCAACTGCAATCACGCTTGTAATTATGGTGTTTAAATAAAGACTAAAAATGTTATATTGCAAATATTTTCATGTTTTAAAAACCATCTTAATAGTTCATCTTAATAACTGTCATGAAATTTTATAAAATCTATATAGCATTAGTGTGTTTTGTGTGTTCAACTAAAATTTGAACCAGTGTCATTATTCTCTTAAAGCAAGGGTTCTTTGGGGGGGATGCAAATTAATTCATAACTGTTCCAGTAGTCTCTGAAAGTTGAATTTGTTTATTGAATATAAGGAGGAGAAAGATGCAGGGTGCTTTTTATGGTATCAATGCACCAGAGTAATGGTATACAAACAACCTGAGATTGGGTTACTCATAGTCACCTTGCCTAAAAGATCAGACTAGTATGAATACAGCTCAGATATACATTATGAATAGTAAATATTTATTATCATTGCATCCCAGGATAAATAAATGAAAGGAAGAATAATATCAATCCCATAAATAGAAAAGTCAATGATATATTCCTCAGTAGTTAATTCGCTGGCTCAGTAAAAACAAATTTTATTACTGAACTACTCAAATTAAGATTATTCTGCAAAAGTGTTTGTAGAAATATATATTATCTACAGAGTAGAAGTATTTCTGAAAAATGAAATTCAAGAATGTTCTTGTTTCTTGGAACTAACTAGATTCCACATTTTATAGTGTAGCTATAGAATTTTAATATTCATAATATTATAATTATTGAACTTATAACTTAGTCATTATTGTATAATAAAAATTTTAACAATTTAGAGCCTCTAATTTTAAAGTAACTAGGGGAAGTTTAATAATCTAAAATTAAATGATTAAAGTTTAAAACAAAGCAGAATTACTGAGTAGAAATTAAAGAATTTAGTCTCATTAGAAATCTGATATGGGTTACTTTGCAATTTTAAGATTTATGTGTAGCTCTAATTTTATTCATTAGGTAAATTAGAATTTATTGCATGATTCAGGGCTTAAAATGAATTTTTTGTCAGAAACTTTTGATAGGGTTTATGCATTATTTTATTTTGTTCATAGTCATGTATATTAGATTTTAGCAAAGATGCTTAGAAAATTAAGGGAAGAAATTACGTTGCACTCATTATCATGTATTAGTCATATAAATATCCAATTAATAAACAAAGTATAAATACACATCTAAAATATTTTATTAATGTTTGCTCTTGTTACATGTTCTGATTGAGTTGGATTTTTTTCTTCGAATAGCTAGAAGATATATTTTTTATATGTTTTACATATCTTATTTCCTTCTAATTACCATGAATATACTAAATAATTTGTACTTCTAGAGTGTGGTTTAAATATGTATTATTATTTTACTACTCTTTAGACTCTACTTTTTTAACTATATAGATGTTCAATGACAATTGAATTGAATTGAATTCTATCACAGTATTATGATAGAAGAAAGGTGGGAAAAGTGAACGATATATGCTCAGTAGAATAAGCTTGAGCTGGGCTATAGAGGCTGCATGCCATCAGAAAAAATAATTCAGTAAAGAAATATAAAATAGTTCCAAAGTGGAAAGACAGTATGAGATAATAAAAATGCAGGTGTGCTTGTGGCATAATTGAGAAACAGTGATTGCATGCATTTGTATGAAATTAGGACTGAAAGATAAACTTAGAGGTGCTCTGTTTAAAACACTTTAACACAAAAATATGTCTAAGTGATCATAATCAGTGAGAAAATATACAGAAATCTTATTTTACTGATGGATGCACAGTCTAGATTTTTGGCACAGTCCTTCACAGCCAGAGAAGTTATGCAACTCGATTCACTAGTTAATTCCCAATGGTTCTTTTCTGGCATGGATTAGAAGACACAGTGATTATGTAACTCTATGATGTGAAAATTTGACAGCTCTCCTAAAACCCTTTTTTGGTACCATATTTTTTAATGGCTCTACTTTACCAGCTGGCAAGACATTAGGAATATCTTTAAGTTAAAAACATTCTCATTTCCTTCAAGTCATTAGTTTTTGGTGTAAGACATTGCAAGCCAAGACATTGCAAGCTGAGGACATCTGCATCTGAGCATTGTAAAGCAGCCTTGACTCACTACAGACCTTAGTTCAAAACTGCCTGCACTGATTTTCATAAATACCAAGTATTGGTTGTTCTTTTTCTGTTTTTTTCAATCTAATGTTTTTATTTGATGGGCCTTCAGGCTGTCATGTAAAGATGGTTAACTATCATTTATCTACCTACCTATCTATTTACATATCCACCTGCCTATCTATTTATGAATCAACCTATCAATTTATAGATCTATCTATACTCTGTCATATATCTATCTACTTATCTATCTTCTATCATTATATCTATCTATATTTCTAGCTCTACATTTCTACTCATCTATGAGCATCTATCTTTATGAACATCTCTATAAATCTGTAGACATATACAATGAGAGATGCTCACAAAGAAAAATGAAGAAGTGAATTAATTGAATTAAAGATGAGATTTAGAGAAAACCTTGATACCATTTCTCCAGGTATAATTAGTTCATATTTCTTTTTATTTTAGGCCACTCTTGGTGACATTCAGTGCTTACTCCTGGCTATGAGCTCAGAAATCGCTCCTGGCTCAGGGGACCATAGGAGATGCTGGGGTATCGAACCATGGTCTGTCCCTGGGTCAGCTGTGTGCAAGACAAAGGCCCTACAACTATGACACCATCCCAGCCTCTATTTAGTTAAAATTTTACAGAAGCAAGTGTTTATGGCACCTGGATGGATTTGAAATGGGGAAAAGGGGCTAAAACAAGCTCAAAACGACAACTTAATATTTTACCTTGAGTCATAAGTTATATTTAAATGCTAAACTTTTAGAAACCTTTCTTTTATTGATCATGAGGATTTGGATTATTGGAGCACTTTTCAATGGTGAAATGATTTGCTCTAGTATCTTTGCATTGTTCCCATAATATATGAAAAACTTTAAGCCTATTAGGAACTCTAAATGTCATAGTACTATTCATAACTAGCTAATGACAATGTCTCAAAAGACACAAAATTTTAAGGTGGAGATATCTTCAAGATGGATTGTTACTACTCCAAAGTTAGTATGTGTCAAAAATCAAAGAACTGTATAAATCTTTATTAAGTGAAAATTTTTGTTAAGGTGTTCCACAAAAATATTTTTAACATAAAATGGTATTTTATTATAAATTGTATATTAAAATGATATTTAAGCAAATTATTATCAGAAAGTAAAGTGATATAATATAAATAATATCGGTAAATTATTAGAAAAGACTCTACATATGCTTAAATTAGAACAAGAATAGGGATTAGCTGTGATGACAAAAGTTATTCATAAATTCACTTAAGCTAGAAAATCTACTTTCAATATTTTATTTTGCTGTTTTTATATTAGCTAGTCATTATGATTTTCAATATTATAAATAATGTTATTAATAAGATTTCTTGCATCAAATATTCCAGCAACACACCCTCCATTACAACAAGAGGAGAGTACCTGCTTTCATACCACTGTGCCCATGTCTCCCATCTGTTTCCCTCCACCTTCTTCCCCCAACCATAGCAATGCTTCTACTGAAGACTAGGTCTTAGTTTTTGTTGTTTTTTTGGTGTGTCTTCCCTCTATAATATCAATTTATTTATAGTCCTCATATAAAAATATATTTCTAAGGGGCTGGAGAGATAGCATGGAGGTAAGGTGTTTGCCTTGCATGCAGAAGAATGTGGTTTGAATCCAGGCATCCAATATGGTTCCCTGAGCCTACCAGGAGCAATTTTATGAGCGTAGAGCCAGGAGTAACCCTTGAGCACTGCCAGGTGTGACCCCCCTAAAAAAAACTATATATATATTTTTTTATTTTTTTTATCCAGTCTTCTATACTTGAACATTTGGGTTGCTTCCAGATTATAGCTATAGTTAATAGTGCTGCAATGAACATGGGAGTGCAAATGTCTTTTCAATACATTGTGAATAACTACAGTTTATATATATGTATGTAGATCTATATTAGTATATTTATTGAAGAGAGAATTGCTTGTTTCTTTGAGGAGAATCCACACTTAGTAGTGATCAGTGTTACTCTTGACTCTCTGTTCAAAGATCATTCTTGGCTGGGACAGGTTGGACAATATTAGGTAACAGGAATTGAACTTGGTTTGGCCACATGCCAGATAAGAACTTTACCACTTATACTATTACTCTAACTCTAATATATAAAAACATTTGCATGTATATTATTTATATAATCCAGAGACAAATAGAAATGTATAACATGAGTCCATCTTTTTTTTTTAATTTAATCTTCTAAAGGAATGTCAACCTCGTGTTTGGAACAATTAAATACATATCTTAAGGAAAACTAAACACCTGTCAAATAAAGTGTCTTAAAAGCTGAATTTGCATCTCTTAATTTTAATTGCTTCTTCCTTTTGGCTATTTAATTTTCCTTTACCAACTTAATATTAAATGTTTTCTATTTCTCCTACTTTTATTCTGCTCCATTTATTTATTTCTTCTATCGTTATGTATTTTATACCTTTATTCTTAGAATAGTTTCTGTTTATGATATGCCTAATAGGGCAAACACAAATATATCCTGGGTTGTGTCTTCTATTTGTAATTATAACTGCTTCTTTATTGCCAAAGATAAAACTAACTCTCAAATTCTTTATTCTTGATTATTTCAATAATTTCAACTGAGTTATAACCTCTTTAGAATTTTTTGACTAATATTTGACTTGAAATCTTCAGTTTCCAATTTCAAATTGTAGTCACACCCACTTTCTGACCAAACAAGCAAACAAACAAACAAATGCTCAAAAGACTGGGGTGGGAGAGATAGTACAGAAACTGGGGAAATTGTCTTCCAAAAACCTGACCTCGATTTGATCCACAATTTTCCATATAATTTCCTGAGCACTGCCAGAGCAATTCTTGATGAAGAGTAGGAGCAAATGCCAGTTGTGACCACAAAACTCTACTACTACTACCACCACCACCACCACTACCACCACCACCACCACCACCACCACCACCACTACTACTGCTACTACTACTACTACTACTACTATTACTACCACTACTACTACTACTACTACTACTACTACTACTACTACTACTACTACTAGCAATAAAAGTAAAAAACTATTGTAAGAACATGTAGAGCATATAATGAAAAATTGAGGAACCTGAATTCTGGATATTATGAACATTACCATTAAGAGAAAGTAGGGTATGTAAATTAGTCAGGAATGAACTAGTTGAGAAAAATATGAAAAACCTGTACTGCCTTGACAGGGAAATGAAATAAAGATTATCTAACAGAACACATATTTTTCCATTTTATTTCTTATTTGTTTTCTCTTTCCTTTATTTTTGCCTTCTTTGTCTCTTTATTTCTTATTTTTATACCTTTAATTCTAACTTTTATTTAAGAAAATAATTTTATATTATATTAGATTAATAATATAAATATTTACTTTATATTAGGTTTATATATGTGACCTTTAGGATGGCTTCTGAAAACCTCTTGCTAATTATAGAATTAAAATTTGTTGAACTTAGAAGTGAATAGATGAAGAGTTATGAAGACAGCATAAATGAAGTTTTTGAAAAGTTGGCTTTAAAGTTTCTTCTGATATAATTCTCAAAATACATGAAGAAGGAACATCAAATTCAAACTTTGGCCTCAGGAGACTTCCTAAAAAGAGAGACCTGAGCTGGATCATAAATGTTGTATTATGTTTTTGAAATGATGAGTTATCAGAAAGACATTCTAGAACAAAGAGAAAAAAAATCAATACTTTACTGAGAAATTATAGAATAGAGTACAATTAATATTCTAGGTTGATGAAAATGTGGTTGGAAAGAAAATAAATGCTTCGTGCACCAAGTAATCATATTACTTATTTTATTGATTTATTATTATGTAGTGATACTATAAATATCAATGGTACAGCATTTCACAACAAAGTTCAAATGTTTCAACCCTCAAAATATACCTGTTTTTGTTCCCTTTAAATCTGTCTTGCCAATACTACCATCGTTGTTTTTAGTTATTTTGTTGATGTTATTATTTATCTTGTTTTAGTAAGAAGAATATTCCACCATATCTTCTCTACTGTTTCCCTGAACCATAAGTACTATAGTATCAACAATCTAGTAATTTTATTCTCTTTGCCAAAGTTGGTTTAATTATGTATATTTTACTATGAGTAGAGACATATAATTCTTTACCTCTTTACTTAGCACAATTACTTCAAATTCCATATTTCCTTTTATGTCCTAAAAGTCACAGTTGTATTTATTTTATCCCATTGAGTATATCACTACTATTTTTGTTTTTTAAATAATTTATCATTTATTGGTTCCATGTTTTGACTAATGAGAATAGCTTTGTTAGTATGTTGTAAATTATCAATATTGGGATGCAAAATAGTCCATAAGATAATATTAACATATCAGTTTCATAAATGCTAGATGAGGTTTTCTGAAACATATAATTTTTCTATTTTTTTAAATTTTTTTTAATTTTATTTTAATCATAGTGGTTTACATGATATTCACAGTAATATTCCATTTACAAATAAACATTGAATCAGGGGAATTCCCATCACCAAGTTGTCCTCCCTCCACCTCCATTCCCATTCTGTCTCCTATATCCTCCACCCTCTCCCCAGGGACTTCTAAATTGAGTGACTCCTCTGTTTCTGGTTTATTACTTGGTGATCTTATATCTGATTGGGCTTGGTGTCTCCATTGCTTCTCCCTCTGATTGGGAGGCAGGATTAGTTAGTTTGAGTTTTGTGGTTTTGTTTGGAGAAGAGTACCATAATAGAGTGGGGTAAAAATTAAGTATGCCTACAATGGGCAGAGTCCTTCTAGCAGTTCTCATCCTCCATTTGAAAGAAGGGGAAAAGAAAAGGTGAAACACCACAACATTTTACAGAGACATATCAAATATGACATCCAGTGAGCATTGTAGCAGTAAAGATATGCACCACATAATCTCCAGATATTTTCCAAAGAAAAGATAGTAATTTAACATTTCAGCAAAAATTATGACTGTTGTTATTTTCTTTACATCTTCTTCAGAACTATTTTCTCCAATCTATTGATATAGACCATAATTAATGATATGAAGTAATTTCTTATTTACATTTTCCTAATAATAAATACATTAAATATATTTTCATGTGTCTATGAAAAATGTGTATGCCTTGTATATATTTAGAGAAGGAACAATTCCAGTAATTTGCAATTTTTTATTAAGTTGAGTTTTTGAGTTGTGTGAGTTTGTGATATATTTTGGATATATAAGATAAATAAGATATTTTGGGGGGCCCGGGAGATAGCATGGAGGTAAGGCATTTGCCTTTCATGCAAAAGATCATCGGTTCGAATCCCGGTGCCCCATATGGTCCCCCGTGCCTGCCAGGAGCAATTTCTGAGCATGGAGCCAGGAGTAACCCCTGAGCGCTGCCGGGTGTGACCCAAAAACCAAAAAAAAAAAAAAGATATTTTGGAAATATAAGATAATATAACATACAAATATATCCTGGCAATTGTAATGTTAAAACACGATACTATTGATCTACAATCATTTTGTATTACAGTATTTTCTACTTTTTTTCATATTAGCCATAATATTATAAATTTCTTAAAACTGTACTTTAGCCATTAAGATAGTTGCCTTGCATGTAGTAGACCTAGGTTAAATGATCCTCTGAACAGCACTTCTCCTTAATCACAGTGCCAGGAATAAGACACAGACCTAAATAAATAAATAGATAGATGATTGATAGATAGATAGGTAGATAGATAGATAGATAGATAGATAGATAGATAGATAGATAGACAGACAGATGGACAGACAGACAGACAGACAGACTGATCAATAGATAGATAAGGCATTCGTCTTGCTAAGGCAAACCCAGGTGATATCCTTGACATCCTATATGGCCTGCGTCTGCCACAGTGATTTCTGAACATAAAATCAGGAGTCACCCTGTAGCCCCTCTGGGTGTGATCTAAAATCAAACTAACAAAATATATTCAATTAGTTGACTATTAGTAAAATATTAACAATTTTCAGAACGTTTTGTTAATTACCGTATTTGCCGGCATATAAGATGACTGGTTGTATAAGACGACCCCATACTTTTACAATTAATACATAAGTTTAGGCTTATATTCACTGTATAAGACAGAACGTTCCTGTGCTGCCACTGTATGTACCACAGTGAGCCAATCACAACAAGCAAAGGTTCAAAGGGTATACTGTAATAGACTTCCTCTCTGACTCTGCCCATTTGAGCAGGCTTTTGACAGTGTAGATTCGACTATAGAACATTGTCTAATTTGCATGCATCAAAAGCCTGCTTGGATTGGCCGAGTTACAGAGGCAGTCTGAGCAGCCTTGCAGTGATTGGTGCAGAATCGAGTTGGAAAATTCTTTTGGTGGCAATATCCAGATTATTTTCGTTTAGCAGCATATCGAGACGTTTTTCGGGATATACTCAGCGTATAAGTCGATTCCCGATTGATATGCTGGCAAATACGGTAATGATTGATAATAGTTATTTTGAAAGTGGCTGATAAGTTGGAAAGAAGCATAACCAATAGCAATAGCTACAATTATGTATGATGTATATGCTATTTATATGTGAAATTCAAGTTATAATAATAAAATAGAAATAAAGAAGTTTTCAAAGAAATACATATTATTTTACTTTGGAAAGATACTTTTTGATGTTTCACAGACTATTAGAAAATTTTAATATTCAATATGAGATTGAAAAAGGTGTTCTTGAGTTGATAGCATTTAGTTGTCATTGCTATTTTTAACTACACTCAAGATAATTGAACCAGACTTCCTATGACATAACTGAAATGTAGGTGAATGGGAGACTCTTGATACATCAATGTATAGAACTTCAATATAAAAATACAATATTATACCTACTTTAACAGAAATCTTAAAAACAGTCTAATTTTAAAAGGATATTTTTTCAATTAGTATAAATGGACTTTGCCTATGTTTGTTAGTTAAATTATCCAGAAGAAATACAATAATAGAGGATTCCATAAGATAACATCAGAATACAAAAATTGTAAATGTAATACCCTCAATGAATACTTCAAGTTGAAATATAGAATTGGATTGACTCTGAGAAAAAGATGACGAGTAGGTGAGTAGGTGAGTGAGAGAAAGATAAGGTAGAAAGACTATATAATAAAATCATAATCATAATTATAATCAGTCACAAACAACAAATTTTATCTGGATTTATCTTTAAGAAAATATCTATAATTTTAAATATTATTTTAAGGCAATTGAAAATTTGATTACTGATTCAATTACTAAATAAGAGTTCTCTCTTATTTTAAGACTTTTCAATAAATTGAATTATATGTTCTTGATCAACTTTATTTCTTTGATTTTAATATATAATAATTAAAAATATAGTATTGAAATGACTTGGTAATGTAATAGTTCATAAATTTTTCTTAACTAAATTTGAGATATAATTTTGACAATTTACTTAGCCTCATTTTACATATTTAATAAATATATAATGAATCATAATTTTATGATGTTTTATATTTTGAATGAAGCAATATGGTTTATTGAAATTTATTTACATACCTGTGAGAGAAGAGAGAAGACTATTCAAGAAAGCACATTAGCAGCAAATAAACAGAGACAAACAAATGAAATACATGTTAAGAGGAAAACACAGTCTTGAAGATTAAGTATAATTTTTTTAGGTCCTAATGAGCCCTCTCATTTTTTTCTGTAATATCACCACCAATTTTTTGTCCCTTAGCTATATTTTTGAATTCTTAAAAAACTATCCTATTTTCTTTTTTGTTGTTGTTGTTTTTTATATTTTTGTTTTTGTTTTTTTTGTTTTTTTGGGCCACACCCAGTGATGCCCAGGGGTTACTCCTGGCTATGCTCTCAGAAGTTGCTCCTGGCTTGGGGGACCATATGGGAAACCGGGGGATCGAACTGCGGTCCGTCCTAAGCTAGCGCAGGCAAGGCAGACACCTTACCTCCAGAACCACTGCCCAGCCCCGACTATCCTATTTTCTGCAAAACAAAGTTGTTTTTATTATTCTCAAAAATGAGTCGAAATGATCTATACATAAATATAGACTCAATATATTGTGCCTGTTATTATTAATAGTAAAATTTTTCCTTTAATATATTTCTGAAATTACCATTTTTATATTTTTATCTCTACAGTTTATACTTTTATTTTTCTTTTGTTCCTGGAATAAATCATTACATATTTTCCCCTATAACACGATCATTTTATTGTCATTTTGTTCCAGTAGTGTGTCAAATATGGGTTTTATTGTGTTTACTGTGTTATGTTTTAGATAACAGCTCATGGATAAATCCATTTATATACTACATACATATTTCCTAACTTATGACTCTAGTCTACTAATTTCAATCCAGTAATTCAACATAAACTGATTTCTCTCTAAGTCTGACCCTTTCTTAAGTTAGAGAAATATTGTGGTTGCATCAAACCACCAAGACAATCAGAATATTTTCTTATATAGGAAATTTAATTTAATGGCACATTATAATGTATATAACAATGTAAATGAATGATGGAAGAAGAAAACCTGTCTCAAGTACAGACAGGGATGGGTAGGGAGGTGGGAGATTTGGAGCATTAGTGATGGGAATGTTGTATCGGTGAAAGGGGGTGGTATTATATGACTGAAACCCAACTATAATCATTTTTGTAATCAAAGTGTTTAAATAAATATATTAAAAAACAAAAATACTGTATATATGTATACTGTATATATAAGATAAATTTCCCTTTGCAAATTAAAAGTTTCAGAGATTACCTCATGAACATTTTCAAGAGGTCATGACTTTGCATACCACAATAAATGTTCACCTAACAATAAAAATATTATACCTCACTACTTTTTACTATTAGTCGTGTCTAAATCCAAATTTTCAACTCTATCAATGTATTTTATCTCACCTGATGCCTCTCTATGTGCTACATTTTATTACTCTTTCTCAAGGGGAATAAATATCTCAAATCAAACCAAACCCATGCTCTGCCTCCCATAGCTCCCTGCTCCTACATACTTAAATACCACTTTTTATCTTCAAACCACTTAACTTTCTTTATGTGTCATTTATTCACAGGCTTAAGAACAAAATAAACACAGCAGGAATCTTCCAAGTCACTAAATTAAAAACAAAAGTATGTCATTGTTATTTCTACTTACTTATTTAATGTTTATTTGACATTTGCTTTCATAACACTTATTTTATTCCTATGTAAAACTAAAAAATATAATTAAATATAATAGTGATATTATATACAGTGATATTATACAATTATTAAAATATTAAAGTTCCTAGCATTACAACTACATATTAATAATTTTATTTTGGGGGCTGGAAAGATAGTATGGAGGTAATGGGTTTGCCTTGCATGCAGAAGGACAGTGATTCAAATCACGGCATTCCAAATGGTCCCCTGGGCATGCCAGGAGCAATTTCTGAGATTAGAGCCAGGAGTAAAGCACAGCCGGGTGTGACCCCAAAACAAAATGAAAAAACAAAAACAAACATACAAAAACCCCAATAATTTTATTGTCATTATTAATGACAGAGAAGCAAATAAGTTTCCATATTATTTATATCCAGTACCCTCAATGTTTTAGAAAATAAAACATTTACTTTACCTTAGGGGGATTATTGATTTTCTACTGTAAACCTATTTTGTGTGATCCATCATCTTAATTTTATTTGCCTTAAATTTAAAGAACATATTATTGAAAGATAAAGCATTTTAATCAAAGTATAATCAGACTAGGGTCAACATCCAGTTAAATAACTTTCTGAGCTATTACCAGAACCATACTTAAAAACATATGCTCATAACCACCAAGTCTTCTTATTCCCTAGTGTAAGATTTTCTCATTCATAGTTGCTCTAAAACTACATTTATTTGAACTTCATTCCATATAACAGTGAGAAACCTATTTATTCATAAGTTTACTTCCTCCAAATACCAAAGTGAAATATGAGTTACTGCTTAAGAAAATTGTATTCTGTGATTATATCAGTTTATAATCAAATTCATATAATGTTTCTTGACTATTCAGCAGAAAAATAACTTTTAATAGAATATTCCTTTGCCATGTAAGCACATTATTTTACATTTAACAGCTATACATTTCCAATTTTTTATTATAAGATTGCTATTATGTGATTGTTACTTTTTCTTTTCATTGTTACTTTTGATATCAATTTACTTACACCAAAATTTGTCCTCATTTACTTTCTTTTAAGCGATTGAAATATTTACATAAAATATGCACTTATATACACTTTAATCAATATCAAGTTTATTTTAGCTCATTTCATGGTCAAATGAAAAAAATAACTTTTATACCTTTTGTCTGGTCCTATTTTATAGATCTAATCTTAGCAAATGTTTAAGGCAACTAGATTTCAGATATTTGGTTACATAGAATCCGTGAAATAAACTAAGAAATGAGAGCTTATTTAGTATGCTGTCCCATTTTTTACAGCATTCACCTCTGAAAAATCTTATAACATTCTATTTCAAGGCTATCAAATTTAATCAACTAGACTTTTTTGAGCCCAAATATACTCCCTGAATCAAAACATGCTATCATAATAGAATACTGTCTTCAGCTGTTTCCATTTTTTTAAAATCTTATTTTGGTCATATAAATAAGGAAAGTAAAAGATTGCCCTGAGCCAGATTAGTTTTTTCCTTTGCCATTAAAATCTCTTACTCATTTCTGTCATCAAACGGGTTCAATGTAAAATTCTATCATACAAACACATTATCATTCAATAAGAGAATAGGCAGCATTACTGTGATTTATTTTTCTCTGCAGTGAACAAAAAACATTTTGTAGGAGCAAACAGTTGCATGCACTGTGTCTACAAAATCACAGATCTTAAAACACTTTTTTGGATATCTGGCTACTTTATTAAGTTTGTTCATTATTTATAACCTCTCTTCTTTTTCTGTGGCTGTACTATCCAAGACTTTCTCACATCAGCGCAGAGTATAAATAATACAGAAGTGAGATAAAAGTCAGTTGAGCTACCAGTACCGTGATTCACATAGTTTGGGATTGTAAATAAGTTTTTTACTAACTCTGATGCTGAGTTTTCTTATTGATAAATGCATAAAAGTGACAGTTCATATCATAGTTGTAAGTACTTAATATGAAAATATTACTTGTTAGGCTCATACCAGATTATATAAATTGCACAAATTATAATGATTATATGAACAATGTTTTATATTATATATAATAATGTTAAAGAATGAAGATTTCTTCTAGTTGCTTAATTATTGAGTCCCTTAAAACTAATAGGATAGCATAACAAAATAACTATTTTAATAGTTAATAATTATTCACCATGAGATAAACCTTCTCAGTCTTAAACTACAAACAATATTAAAATAAACTATATTGTTTAAAAAATAAGTAGTCACTTTGCTGTATATTATATTCCCAGAATTAATTTATTATATGACTGGAAGTTTGTACCCATTTAGATGTTGTTTAAGCAACATTGCAAATATAATATTGCTCAGTAGATCTATCCATATATATATATATCTGAATATATATATATATATGTAAACTCACAAACTATAGTAAGTGTTATTTAGAAAAGGAATTGCTAAAAATGAGAAAAAATTACGTTGGGAAAAGGTGAGCAAATAATGTATTAGAATAGTTTGGGTAATATATAAATTACCTCAACCAGACACACACAGAATTATCTCCAAATAAATCTACTCAGGAATGGTTACTAAAATGTTAATGGTGTTTGCAGTAGAACAAAGAGTTTCTAACGATCGATTCTAGCATGACTTCATGACCAAATAAATTGCATATAACTAAGTAAACAAAAATTTAAGAATTTTGTGGGCACTAAGGATATAAGATTGAAAAATTGTGAATAAACATGTTCTTTATTAATTAACTGTAACAAATAGAACAGTATTCAAATATATATTACTTATATACATATCTATTAAACATTTATTAAACCCAAACATTATTAAAGATCCATTTGAAAACTATTTAATTCATGGGTGAAGCTTATTCAAATCCCTTATAATTTTTATAATATAGTGCAATTCGACATATTAATAAGCATCTCAAAACATTTGTATTTGTTATGAATATTTAAAATGATATATATCGGCCATATACGTGTTAGTCAAAAAGAACACTTATTATGGTCAATTACATTAAATATAAACTAATTATATATATATCTTAATACAGTAAATAAAATTTGTGGATTTGAAAGTTCATTAATAACAGAAATATCCTCAAAGAAGTAATACAAATGGCCTCATGTTATGAATGATGTCTATGTCACTAACCATCAGGGACCATGAAAATCAAAACAACAAAAATCACCTCACATCACAGAGACAGAACAACAGCCAGTGGTGACTTGGATGTGAGGAAAAATGGGGCCTCGTTTACTGCCGAGGAAATGTCGACTGATCTAATCTTTTTGAATGACGCTATGGATATTCCAGAAAAGACTAGGATTTGAGCTTTCATACAGCCCAGCAATTCCAATCCTTGGAGTTTGTCCCAAAGTCCCACAATTCCAATATATAAAAGACAGATCAACTCCTATGTTCATTAGGGCATTATTCACAATAGACAAAATCTGGATACAATTCAGGTGTCTAAGATCAAATGACAGAATAAAGAAATGATGATACATATACACAATAAAGTAGTACCTGTTGAGAAGGAAAGATAAAGTTATGTAATTTGCTGATACATGAATGTATATGGAAATTATCATGCTGAGTAAAATGGGTCAGAGGAAGAGGTTTAGACAGATAACAGAATGATCTGACACATATACCAGATGTAAAGAAACACTAGGAGAATAATTAAGGCAACATTAGCAGAAGGCTGGAATACTTGTTTTTAGTAGGAAGTTTGCTACTATGGGAGGTGGAGGGTGGGAAGAAATAAGACCTAAAATATGATTGTCAACAATATGTTAGCCAATATGTTTAAAATAAAAATTATAAAAAAAAAGATAGAACATAAGAGAATCACTAGAAAATGAGAAGGAAATGGTCACTCTGGACCAGGTATAGGTGTTGATAGGAGGTAAGTGGCATCAGTAACTGCATAGTAAATCACAGTGCATAAAGGAGGGGAAGATAGTAGAAAGAAGAAAATAGTGCATGCAGGGTGGGGGAAGTGGAAGTGAATACTGGTTAATGGATTGTTGTTGAAAAAAATTAGATACTTAAAGTCAGACTTAAAGAACTTTGATGCCTGTAATTCAGGAATTTAGTTAGAAAAATGTTTCCATATTTGAACAAATATCTGTAAACTTTGTCTCGATATAAAATATAATGCACCTGAGCTTTATGTATTCCTTTGACAAGTTCCATGCTAACACAGTACTTATACTCTTAGTTATTTTATCCCTTTAGTTATCAATATTATCATCAGTGGCTTATTTATCACTGAATCATCTCTGACTAAAAAAACTTTCCTTTTATGGCTGAGAGATAGCATATCTGGCAGAGCACTAACCTTTCATGTCAGGGTTTGACCCTGACAACTCACATATAATATCCCTGAGCTCCACAAGGAGTGATTTCTGAGTGCATTCAGGAGTTGACCCTGAATACCATCAAAAGTGGACTCCTAGCTAACAAAACCCTTTTCTTTAGTATATGTATGTTTTACATATATTCATATAGTATATTTCTAGTAACAATATTTCTACCTCAACTCCCAATTTTATTCAAATCATGACCACTGGAAGAAAAGTAGATTTCTTACACAATATGTATGACACAACAATGGTTCTCTAAGTTGAATTTTTTTTACAAATAAATCTTGTATAAATTGATAACTTCCTGAGATTCTCTAAAAAATTTACATTAAGCATTGTTTGTTTTTGGAGACAGAGTTTTTGGAGAACAGCAGTAGGACATTTGCCTTGCATGCAGCTGATCCAGGACAGACTTCTGTTCTATTCCCGGCATCACATATGGTCCCCCAAGCAAGGAGTGATTTCTGAGCACAGAGTCAGGTGTAACTCCTAAAGCATCACCTGGTGTAGCCCCAAAATCTAAAACAAATAAAACAAAAAATTGGGGCCCGGGAGATAGAATGGAGGTAAGGCATTTGCCTTTCATGCAAAAGGTCATCGGTTCGAATCCCGGTGCCCCATATGGTCCACCGTGCCTGCCAGGAGCAATTTTTGAGCATGGAGTTAGGAGTAACCCCTGAGCACTGCCGGGTGTGACCCCAAAACCAAAAAAAAAA
>PVKC010009102.1:0-27266 GCA_004027635.1 Crocidura indochinensis
TTTTGTTTTTGGGCCACACCCGGTGACGCTCAGGGGTTACTCCTGGCTATTTGCTCAGAAGTCGCTCCTGGCAGGCACGGGGGACCATCTGGGGAACAGGGGGATCGAACCGAAGTCTGTCCTAGGTTAGCGCAGACAAGGCAGGCACCTTACCTCCAGCGCAACCGCCCGGCTCCCATGTCATCCTTTGATCTGTGCAAAAGTCAAGATCACTAACATCAGAAGACTGACTGTGACAACCATGACTGAGTGTCACCTATCCTGGGACCAATAAAAAAAAAAAAACCTAGTCTAGGATTTGGTCTACAACCTGTACACCAACCAAGATCTTTAATTCCAGAGACCTGACTGAGACAACTGCAACTGAGCAGAATTTCTGGAAACATAATGAAAAACTCTATTCTAGGCTTCACCATAGGTTCAGTACAAAAACCAAGACCACCAATTACAGAAAACGGATTAAAACACATTGATGGAACAGAACTTCTAGAACCATAAAGATTCGACCCTAGGCTCCATCCTATGACCTGTGCAAATACCAAGATCTCTAGTTACAGAGGCCTGATTTTATAATCCACTACTGAGTGCAAAATTCCCAGACATCATAAAAGAACCTAGGGGAGAGAATAAGAGCATGTAATGAGCCTATGGTTATTCCCATAACAGTATACTTCAAGGGCAGAGAAACCCGGTATCTAACTCCTTTTCTAATTTCCCCAATATTTACTGTGCCTATGCAAAAAAAAAAAAAAAAAAAAAAAAGAAAAAAAAAAGAAAAAAAGCACAAATCATTTTTGTTGTTGTTGTTATTGCTGTTGCTTGTTTTTGGTTTTTGTTGTTGCTATTGTTGTTTGTTTGCTTTGAGCTTTGTCTGTGTCTGGTATTTATCTTGGGACATGGTTATTGTTTGGTTGTTGTCTTTATTGCTGTGGTGCTTATTGTTGTGGTGCTTTTTGGGTTGTCTTTTGTTTGTTTTTTCCCTTTGTTGTATTATTGTTATGTTTTTATTCCATTTTCCTTTCTTCTCTTAAATTTATATATATATATATATATATATATATATATATATATATTTATATATAGCCTCTAGGATTCTTCCCATTTTTTGTTTGCTTGATTTTTGACCCACCCAGTTTTTTTCTTATTTCTTTCTAACAGAACCACATAATTTGAACCACCTTATTCTACTTCACAAATTGGAGGAGAAATACTGGAGAGTACCAAAACCAAACAGTCATATGAACATCAAGTAGAAATAAAAAAATGATCAGACTTAAACACCAAATCCAAAGCCAATGACAACAAAATCGATACCCAATCTACAACAAGCTAGACACAGAGGGGATCACTTAATTTAACAGCCCAGGGGCAAAGGAGTAGGACATGTGATGAATGCTGGGAAAAAAAAGGAGGAGGGAGGATAACATTGGTGGCAGAATACCACTGATTCAATGAATGTCACTATATACCTACAATATTACTGTGAAAGATTTTTAATCCACTGTGGTAAAAAAAATTCTCAAAAGTGAAAATTAGACACAGTGGGGTGTGGTCCAAAAACCAAAAAAAAAAAAAAAAAAAACCCCAAAAAAACAAAACCAAATCACAATATTGTTGGATTCAATTCATTCATTTGAGGATTATTATTTTCTAATACAGATACCTTACTTCTGCACTGTTATTCTCATTAGCTTAATGCTTTTAATATTTGAAAAACATCTCATTAATTTCACTCAGAAAGTAACATTTAAGTGGCAGTATTAAGTATTGAAAGGAAAAACAAGAATTTTCAGTTTTTCTGAATTTTTTATTTTAGTCCTTACTGGTAAGTGAGAATCAGGTTCCTTTCATTTATTTTAGAGTAAATATATCTGTACAGCTATATTTTAAAGCTATGAATGAATGAAGTCATCAAAATGTTATTAAAAATGGCAGTTTCAATTTACTTCTCATCACAATGTTACACTACAAAACTTAAGAGAATCATTTTTAATGGTTCATAATTTTCAATTAGGATTTTAGTAAAATGACAAACTTTACAAAAAAATCTGATCATAGGACTTACTGTTAACACATTGAAGACAGGACTATAATTTGAATAAGCTGTCATAAAAACTATGAGCACTTATGTGATGATGACAAGGAAGTCACAAATCCAATCTTTTTTTTCTTGCTCAAAAATTCATAAAATCTTCCATAATAATATGGAGGTTGTTTTGTTTCTAGTTAATCAATTAAAATTTCCACTAGAGAGGCCAGAGCGGTGGCGCAAAAGATAGAGCATTTGCCTTGCACGTGCAAACCTAGGATGGACCACGGTTCGGTCCTCTGGCATCCCATATAGTCCCCCAACCCAGTGATTTATTTATTAATATCTTTATCTAAACACCTGATTACAAACATGATTGTAGTTGGGTTTCAATAATGTAAAGAACACCCCTTTCACCAGTGAAATATTCCCATCACCAATGTTCCAAATCTTCCTCCTCACCTCCCCAACATTGCCTGTACTCTAGACATGCTTTCTACTTCCATCATTCATTAACTTTGTTATAATAATTCTCAGTGTAGTTATTTCTCTAACTGCACTTATCATTCTTTGTGGTGAGCTTCATGTTGTGTGGTGGACCTTTTAGTCCTCCTCTCTTTTGTCTCTGCGATTACTACAAAAATGTATATTATTTTTCTTAAAACCCATAGATGTGTGAGACAATTCTACGTCTATAACTCTCTCTGACTTATTTCACTCAGCATAATAGATTTCATGTACACCCATGTATAGAAAAATTTCATGACTCCATCTCTCCTGAACTGCATAATATTCCATTGTGTATATATACCACACTTTCTTTAGCCATTCATCTGTTGAAGGGCATCTTAGTTGTTTCCAGAATTTGGCTATTGCAAATAGAGCTGAAATAAATATAGATGTGAGGAAGGGATTTTTGTATTGTTTTATGTGTGTGTATTCCTAGAATATAACCCTAGGAGTAGTATAGCTGGATCATATGGGAGCTCAATTTCCAGCTTTTGGAGGGATCTCCATATCGCATTCCATAAAGGTTGGACTAGATGGCATTCCCACCAGCAGTGATTAAGAGGTCCTTTCTCTCCACATCCCCGTCAGCATTGCTTGTTCTCATTATTTATGATGTGCGCGGATCTCTGTGGCATGATATGGTAGTTCATAGTTCTTTGGATTTGCATCTACCTGATGATTAGTGATGTGGAGCACTTTTTCATGTGCCTTTTGGCCATTTGCATTTCATCGTTATCAAAGTGTCTGTTCATTTTGTGTTAATTGTGTAGCCTTCCACATTGCTATATGAATCTATTGTTTCTAGAAGATTTTGGTAGAGTCTTTAGGGTTTTCTAAGTAGAGTATTATGTCATCTACAAACAGTGAGAGCATGACTGCTTCCTTTCCTATCTGGATTCCCTTGATACCTTTTTCTTGCCATATCGCTCTAGCTAGTACTTCCAGTACTATGTTCAATAGGAATCATGAGAGAGGACAGACTTGTCTTGTACCAGAATTTAGGGGGAATGCTTTTAGTTTTTCTCCACTGAGGGTAATATTTGCCATTGGCTTGTGGTAGATGGCCTTAAATATATTGAGAAAGGCTCCTTTCTTTTCCCTCTTGCTGAGACTTTTTTTTTATATCAAAAATGGGTGTTGGACCTTATCAAATGCTTTTTCTATGTCTATTGATACTATCATGTGATTTATATTTTCTTGTTGATGCTGTGTATTATGTTGATAGATTTATGAATGTTAAACCATCCTTGCATTCCTGGAATAAAACCTACTTGATTGTAGTGAATGATCTTCTTGACGAGATATTGGATCATGTTTGCCAGGATTTTGTTGAGGATCTTTGCATCTGTGTTTATCAGTGATATCAGTCTGTAATTTTCTTTTTTGGCAGTATCTCTGTCTGGTTTTGGTATAAAGGTGATGTTAGCTTCATAAAAGCTATTTGAAAGTGTTCCCATTCATTCAATTTCATGAAAGAGCCTGGCCAGGATTGATAGTAGTTCCTCTTGAAAGGTTTGAAAGATTTCATTAGTGAATCCATTGGGGTCTGGGCTTTTGTCTCTGAACAGACATTTGATTACCATTTTAATATCCTCAATAGTGATGGTGGTGTTTAGATATGCCACATCCTCTTTCAACTGTGGAAGGTTATAAATGTCCAAGAATTTATCCTTTTCTTCCAGGTTCTCATGTTTAGTGGCATAGAGTTTCTTAAAAGTACTTTCTAATTACCCTTTGAATCTCTGCAATATATGTACTGATCTTCTCCCTTTTCATTTCTGATATGGGTTATCAAGTTTCTATCTCCCTTTGTGACTTTTGCCAGTGATCTATCAATCTTGTTTATTTTTTCAAAGAACCAACATCTTCTTTCTTTGATCTTTTGGATTGTTTTTTGGAGTTTACACTTCATTGATTTCGGCTCTAAGCTTTATTTCCTCTGTCTCCCTACTCTTTCATTCTTTTTGTTGACCATTTTCTAATTTTATAAGTTGAGTCATTAAACTATTCAGGTATGTCCCTTCTTTCTTCCTGATGTGTTCTTACAAAATTACAAATTTTCCTCTCAGTACCACTTTTGCTGTGTCCCATAGATTCTGATATTTTGTTTCTTCATTATCATTTGTTTCAAGGTAAAATTTGACTTCCTCTTTGATTTCATCTCTGACCCACTGGTTGTTCAGTAACACGCTGTTTAATTTTAGTTGTTAAAGTTCTTCTCGTGTGTCCATTTGTAGTTTACATCTAATTTCAGAGTCTTTTGGTAAGCAAAGGTAGTCTGCAAAATTTCTATACTCTTGATTTTATTGAGCTAATTTTGTGCCAGCATGTGGTCTATCCTGGAGAATCACACATGTACTTTGTAGAAGAATGTTTATCCAAGTTTCTGAGGATGGAGTGTCGTATCTATATCTATATCTATATATATCTATATATAGTAGATATATATCTACTAGGCATTTTTCTTCCATTTCTCTTTCCAGGGCTATTATTTTTTGTTGGGTTTCAGTTTGGTTGACTTATCAAGTGTTGACAGGGCAGTGTTGAGGTCTCCCACAATTTTTGTGTTATTATTGATATCCTCTTTCAAATTTGTCAATAGTTGTATTAGAAATTTTGTTGGCCCCCCATTGGGTATATATATATGTTTAATAATCTGATTTCTTCCTTTTGCACATATATATTTTGATTAGTACAAAGTGTCCATCTTTGTCCTTTACAACTTTTCTGAGTCTAAAGTTTGTGTTGTGTGATATTAATATGGCCACCCCAGATTTTTTAAGGGTGTTGTTTGCTTGGATGATTTTCCTCCAGTCTTTGATTTGAGTCTATATTTGTTCTGATTATTCATTCACGTGCGTTTCTTTTAGGCAGCAGATGGTTGAATTCATCTTTTTGATCCATTTAGTCACTCTGTGTCTCTTAATTGGTGCAATTAGTCTATTGACATTGAGGGATATGATTGTCATGGAATTTAATGTCATCTTTGTGTATGAATTTCATGTGTCTGTTGGTCTGTCTTGTCTTAAAAGTAGACCTTTCAGTTTTCTCTTTCAGGCTGGTTTTGCATCTGGAAAATTTCTGAGTTGTTGCTTATCCATAAAGCTATGTATCCTTCTTTCACACCTGAATGTGAGTTGGGTTGGGTGAATATTCTAGGTGAAGCATAAATTTCATTCAGTCTTGTCACAATATCCTACCACTGTCTTCTAGTCTTGAGAGTCTCTTGTGACATGTCTGCTGTAAATCTTAAGGATGCTCCTTTGAATGTAATTTCCCTTTTTGATCTTGCTGCTTTCAATATTCTATCTCTATCTGTAGGATTCATCATTTTGACTAGGATGTGTCTTGGGGTGTTTTTCTTCAGGTCTCTTTTAGCTGGTCCTCTCAGGCATGCAGAGTTTGATTGCATGTACTCTTTGCTCTGGGAGTTTATCTGTGATGATGTCTTTAACTGTTGATTCTTCCTGGGGCTCTCCGTGCTGGGCCTCTGGGACTCCGATTATTCTTATGTTGTTTCTGTTGAGTTTATCAAAGACTGCTATTTTCATCTGTTCACATTCTTTGAGTTCTTTTTCCATTGTCTGATAATTTGCCTTAAGGTTATTTTCCAATCTCTTCTGCTGTAGGGAGTTGTTCTGCATTTCATCTTCCGATTCACTGATTCTGTCCTCGGTTGCTGTTACCCTTTCCATTGAGGTTTTCAGCTACCATGTTTTTCAGATTTATCTTTTCAGTTTGGCATTTTCTTTCTTTCTTTTTTTTTTTTGGTTTTTGGGGACACCCCCGTTTGATGCTCAGGGGATACTCCTGGCTAAGCACTCAGAAATTGCCTCTGGCTTGGGGGGACCATATGGGATGCCTGAGGATTGAACCGTAGTCCTTCCTTGGCTAGCACTTGCAAGGCAGACACCTTACATCTAGTACACCTCACAGGCCCCAGTTTGGAGTTTTCTGATTTCTATCTTTGTGTTCTGTTCAGCTAGAGCTATGTATTCTTTGATTTCCTTGAGGATCCTCCATATTTCTATTCTAATCTCCTTATCTAGAGATTAATCAGATGGTTGGTATTTTTGTGTCATCAGCGCTATCATCTTCATTTTCTGTGCATAGTGTTTGCCTACAAGGTTTCTCCATTGTCACACTTGTATTGTGGGTTTTTCTACGTGTATGGTAGTATTCATCAGCTAGAAGAGGTGTGACCGTGAAGCACTCCTGCCACCCAGCAGAAGCCAGCTAGGTCCAAAGTCTGTGGGCAGGGTGACTCACCTCTGGAGAAGGCAGGCCTGTGATGGAACAGGACCAGAACTGGAATAGTTTATTGATGAGCAAGTAATGGGGCCAAAGAGATGGAACAGTGGGTTAGGCACTTGCCTTGCAATTAACAGAACAGATCCTTGATGCTTATATGGATTCCCTCACTCACCCTTCCAGGAGTGATGTCTGAGGGACAGAGCTGAAGTAAGCCCTGAATACAGTCAAGTGTGACATGATCCAACTACCTCCCACTACAGAAAGAAACAAGAAACAGTGGAGGATACCAGTTAAGAAAAAGTCAGTGCCTCTAACACCAGAGAGAGAAAAAGACTCCAACAATTGCCACCTAAAAGTTGATAAGGACATTTATATGGTTTAAAATTTACCAAAACTTGCTTTTTTCCTATAGAAGAAATAAAGAATAAAATCTTTTTGTAAGACACAGTACAACCTAAGTTTCAGAGCAATGTTTTAACATTGCATTTGGAATAGATAATTTTCCAGTAAAATATATAAAGAGTATGTATATGTAAGTGTATATGTATGCATATGTATATACATATGTATATGTATATGTAAGTGTGTATGTATATGTAAGTGTGTATGGCCTTTGGGTCCCAATCATTTGAATCTGATTACCAGTACTGTCATTTTAGTTCTCTATGTACTTGCTAAGTGCCTTAACCTCTCTGTGTTAAATACATGTATAAAATCAGAAAGAAAAAAGAAAAACAATAACCCATACTTACACTGAAGTGGTACCACACATTTTCAAATCTTTAATATATGGTTTTAGCTCAAATAGAGTGTTCTATATTAAGATGGGTTAAATAAGTCTCTTTTTTTTGGGGGGGCCACACCCGGTGATGCTCAGGGGTTACTCCTGGCTATTCGCTCAGAAGTCGCTCCTGGCAGGCACGGGGGACCATATGGGGAGTTGGGGGATCGAACCGAGGTCCATCCTAGGTTAGCGCAGGCACCTTGCCTCCAGCGCCATCACCCGACCCCCAAATAAGTCTCTTAATGTCATGATAGGATAATATATCAAACTTCAGCTTGAAATATAAAAATAAGTCTTTATACAAGGAAAATGTAGAATTAGATTGCCTAATTAATATTTATTAAGATATTTAATATTTTATCTTATTTACACAGTCTACTCAAACTATTTGAGCAGGCAAATAAAATATTAATTATAGGGAAAATATTTTGAGAATGAAAGATACTTTGGAGATGATACCATTTCAAACATGATATTTATAATGACCTGATAAGCTATAAATGGAATGGTAGAGGTGATATAAGGAACATTTAAATTATTTTATATGAACTTGCTTTTAAAATACAGAAAGTTGTATATCTCGTCAATAGTGTAAACTAAGACAAAGAAACAATGAACACTTTTAATACTTGTAGTAAATAATCTTTTTCTTTGGTAGAGTAATTTCAACCAGTGTTGCTAATTCAAGGCAAAGCAAAATGTTCTACTAATGTAATAAAATTTAACCACATTTTCCATTAGAATTACCAATCTGGAGTTAATATATGGGAAGTAATAGAGCCTTAGATAAGTTGTCTGGGTCTGGCTTGGATTTGAGCCCCAGCAATGCATATGGTCCCAAGAATCCTTAGGAGTGCCTAGCCACAAAGCCAGGATTTAAATCACTACTGTGTGTGGTTCCAAAACAAAAAGAAAATAAAGATCAAAATTTCAGTTAGAACTTTGTAATTCTTCTTACAAACTATGTGAATATCTAAAAGTAGAGATTCTAAGAAAGCTCTAAGTTAAAGTTTTCAAGAAGAATAAATAAATTTATACACAATGGAATATTATGCAGCTATCAGGAGAGATGAAGTCATGACATTTTTGACATTTTTCTATATATGGATGGACATGGAAACTATCATGTTGAGTGAAATAAGTCAGAGGGAGAGAGTTAAACACAGAATATCTTACTCATCTATGGGTTTTAAGAAAAACAAAAGACATTACTATAATAAGGCCCAGAGACAATAGAGTTAAGGGCTGGAAGGGCCAAAAGGACCAGCTCACAATTTGAGGCTCACCACAAAGAGTAGTGAACACTGTTAGAGAAATAGCTACACTAACAGCTAGCATGACAAGGTTAAAGAATGAGAGAAGTAGAATGCCTGTCTTGAATACAGAAGGGGTGGGGGAGTAGGGGGGCAATGATGGTGGGAATGTTGCACTGGTAAAGGTGGGGTATTCTGTTTATGACTGAAACCCAACTACAAACATGCTTGTAATCATGGTGCTTAAATATTTATATATGTTTATACATATATAAAGATTAAACATGAAAAAATAAATATTAATACAGCAAAAATCAAAGTTTGGAGAGGTCCTAAGTGTGAAATCCATACAGTAGTTCTGGTAATGATTATATAGTGAGTATTAATGCAGAGACACCACTGAGATACCGTAAAGAAAAGATAGCTAAAATCAAACCCTTCTAAATTAAAAAAAACAGCTGCATTACTATGTATTTTTAATTTCCTCCTTTATAGTATATTGTCCAAAAGATGGTCCAGAATATGGCACAAAGTAGTAGTAGAATACTGTATTCTCCTATTGGTAGAAGGCACTGCTGACTTTGCTTTAACCTGCATTTTCCTTTATTTTCCTGTGCTATAGGTGATATGTGCCAACAGAGAGGTTTGTTTGCCCTTTTCAGTGAGGGTTTCTTTTTTATTTATTTAGGAATTTGGGTCTATAGCAGCAGTTACTCAAGGATTATCTCTGATTTTTCTCAAGCAACCTACAGCAATGCTGGTGGACCATACGTGGTGCTGTGGAATAAATTTGAATCAGCCATGATAAGGCCAGGAACTTAATCCCTGTAGAATGTCTCTAGCTTTATCAGTTAGAGATATAAATGAGGTTATACAGTTCTAGCTAGTGAGATATAGAAGAGACATGCAGTAGGTAATAAATGAAGTTTTTTTGGTAGGGTCTTAAAATTTAGAACCAAAAAGAGGTAATTTGTGCATATGACATGGTAATTGTAGCTAATCAGAAGACTATTGATCAAATATGACAAACAGACAGAAAAATGCTGAATTTTTTTTAACAGACATTTATTAGAATATATAACGGCAAACTTACACAGTGATATTTAAATGCTGAATTCTTTTAGAAATGAGTTGTGGGTTTGATCCTGCAACTGTTCTGTCACTTTTGACTTATGGGATTAAAAATAAACAAGCACCTAGAATTGTGGCTTACAATTTCCAATTATAAAAATGAATGCAACGCAACTGATGATAACTTTCAAAAGTTCATAATACTCACTATTACCCTTTTTATATTACCCTGTACTAATTTATTTAGTTTATACATTTCTTGTTTTTGAAGATCCCTTGTCTTCCCCCTTCACCTTATCTTCCTAATCTACATGGCAATAAAATCAAAAGGTTTTAGCATGGAAAACAGCCTCAACTGATTTTAATTTGCAAATAGCAAATAATGGTGGTTCTCCTCTTACTTCCTCCATTAAAAATAATCATTTTCTTGCATTAATTCAAACACCAGAGGGAGCAATATCACATTAACTTAAGACCTTGCTGGCCCAAGGGTTTTATCTATTTTTCCGAGCCATGAGCTATCTTCAAATTTAATTGCCTGCATTTCAATGACAGATAATAGTGGTCAACCAAAGAAGATTTGCTTTAGAAGTACCACTTAAAAAATTGAGAAGCAAGTGCTGCTTTGTTAAAATGAAATTTAAAAATTCTGTAGGTAAATGTAATAGAACTTTGAGAAAAATAAAAATAAAAATTTTGGAAAAAGCCAAACTACAAGAAAGGTAAATATTTTAAATGAAAGAGATGAGTTCAAAACAGTGCAAATTTATATCTAAGATATAAGTAATTAAAGTATGCATAATTTTGGCTTAATATATGACCAAATTAAAGTCATTGAAGGATTGTTATAGTCACAATTAGAGAAAATGACCATTTTAAAGACTTGTCTATAGAAAAAATATGGAAGTCATAATTACTGATCAATTATATAAAACATGTCAAAGAAAATTTTTGTCTTACATTTCTTTAAATATTAAAAGTGACGTCTTTTTTTTTAACTAAAGTTACAACTAGTTGTGCTATTTCTCAGGACATGTTCAACTGATTTAAAAAGAGCTTTGTCTAAAAATATGTGGCACTGGAAAATGTAGTTGCCCCTCATAGGGCAGTGGGGTTTCTCTCTCCCTGAGGAAATATGAGTAGTATTATTAAAAAATTATTGCATGCTTTTATCCTGAAATCTATATTAATTTAAATTCTATAATGGAAAATTATGTACTATCTCCCATGCCAATGTTTCCTGAGGGAAAACATACAAAGTACTATGTTTATCTAAGATGCACATATAGCCTTGAAATATAACCAATGCTAAGAGAAAGTTTCTCCCCAAATATAACCAGGAAAAAAAGCTTCTGGGTCTACCTGAATATGACCAATCTATTGCTATAGCCATTACAACATAATTAAGTATAAAGTAACACATTGCTAACACTTTACACCAAACTACATTAAGATTGAACTGTTAATCTGATCAGTGATCTCAACATTTCTAGAAACTACATTAGTAAGAAGCTATTTATGTGTCAGAAATGTTAGCTCGGTGAAGAATAATGAAGAATCTAAGCTTCTTTTCTATAACTTAGTATTCTGAGTATAGGTTAACTCATTTGCTCAGAAATATTGCATTATTTTATTTTTTATATTTAAAAAATGGACAGGATATTGTTTGAAAATAAAATTCCAGGAACTTTTCATTAAATGAGAATCAATAAAAATTAAAATGTTTTGTTTTATATTAAATGAAAATATTTTTATTAAATAAAAATCATAACACAGGATCAATGGCTAATCTTGATTATACTTTATGTTATTGATGTACTATTAATATTTTTATTCAGAGTATATTAATTGAGCCCCTATCATAGCAGGCAAGAGTTTTACTCAAATTAGATGACTGACAAATACCATACCATAAAGGCAATTTCAACTCTACTTATTTTGAGTTTATTTTTGACAATTCCACTTCTAACATTATAATTATTCATTTGACTAGCCTACCAAGGTATTCTCTATGTGAACCCAGATTTCCCTCAGGCACAATACACTGTACAGACGTCAAAGTATATATTTATGGTATCTTTTACTTCAGAGACATTGCTACTGACAGGATAATTTCCTCTCCTTGGATATCTTACCTCTTTAAGAATTTTAAGTAAAGTTAGCCTGAATGACCCAAACTCTCCCTCAGGCGCACCATTTTGACCCAGTTGTGAAACTGGGTCAAAAACTGAACTTCACCTATTCTTTTAGGAAATGAGCAAGTTTAAGAGAAAAAAAAATACTGTGAGAACTTCTAAAACTAGGGAATCTGTTGTGATAAACAGAAATCTGAAAGTGGGTTGAAATGCATTTATCCCAAAATAGTTCAACTGTGATCAGAGAGATATATAGCAGGTAGGACTTTTGCTTTGCATGTGGTCAACTCAGGTTTGATTTTCTAAACCCTAGAGGTAAACCAAATTAACCAGGAGCGATATTTTTGTGCAGAGCCACGATTATGCCTTGAGTGCTGTCAGGTTGTGGTTCAAAAACAAAGTAAATAAAACAACAACGAAACCCCACAGAAAACAAAACAAACAAAAATAAAACTTAAGCGGGAATCCCATAATTTATACTATTTGTGTGTATGCACCTTAGTAGTAATATCTTAGATGCTTTGTCTGATACTGTATATTATTCAACTAGTTTTCAAGATCTGTGCTAGGTCTTAATATTATTCCTGTTTCACACATGAAGACACTAAATTTCAGTTAATCTTAATAAGCCAACTAGTCATAGAGTAATGAGCAGAGGAAGAGAGAACAAGATTCAACAAAGGCAGGTTCTATAGTGTGTGAATTAATTTGGTATTCTTTTGTCCTTCATCAGACAGGCAATGCAATGGTCATTAGCTGGATTACTATCATTTCTAGCTCTACACAGGATTTTTTATTAAGTACAAAGTGCAATATAAAAAAGTACCACAATAACTCAAATTTCTTTGTTTTGGGACCAAAAAAATTTTTTTCGGGCCTCACCCTTTTGATGCTCAGGGGTTACTCCTGGATAAAAGCTCAGAAATTGCTCCTGGCTTAGCGGTAATATATGGGACACCGGGAGATCCAACCTCGGTCTTTTCTTGGCTAGTGCTTGCAAGGCAGACACCTTACCTCTAGTGCCACCTCACTGGCCCCAGGACCAAAATTTTTAGGTAGCCTACAAAATAACTCAGATATGATTGAATATTTAGTCCTGTTTTTTCTTCCCAAACCAATGCAGCATGTCTCGAAAGGCTACATGAAAGCAAGACACCAGAGCCCAGAGAGTATAGTGGGTAAGATGCTTGTCTTGAACATGGTTGACCTGGGTTCAATCACTGGATTCCCATATGTTCTCCAGAGCCAACCAATATATATATATATATATATATATATATCCCTGTGCACTGCTACATTTGGCCCCAGTAAACAAAAAAATATATAACAAGATTATAGTCACAGCTAGTGTCAAGTAATTTGAAAAGGTTGACTTTCTATGATTTTTTTGCAAGGATGTAGTGCAATAAGTAATGAAAAATGACTAAGGGAAAAAGAAAAAAACAAGGGTAAATAATTTTATTTATTTGGTCAGTACAGGGCATCTCTGAGTTCTGATTTATCATCCAAGTGTTGATTCTTTCTAGCAAAATTCTCATGAGGATCATGCTTTTGATGTTAACGTATAAGGCCACTCTACCTTTAAGTTTCCATGGTTTGATTTGACTATTTTACTTGAAAATCTCTAGTTATCATGACGTGTCTATTTTCTTTGTTTTCTCACCCTTCCAATCCTTTCACATCTTCAAACTCCCTTCTGCCTCAAGATCTTTGGACATGTTATGCCTCCTGCTGACAGGATTCTTCTTGCCCTTTTCTAACTCCTACTCATAACTCAAGCAGTACTCTCAGTGTAATTATATTGGGTTCCTACATAAAGACTTCCTTGATCCCCTAGAGGAGACTGAGTCTCAAGTCTGCTAATGTTTGCTCATTTCCCTTTGTAGTTTTCTCATCTCTGAAATGCTGCCTGAAAGATCATTTGGAATGGTCTAAAATGCCATGAACCTGGGGGAAGCATACACTGGTAAATGTTGTAGCTGTAACTACCACCCTGGATATGTGATAAAGATCTCTCTATAGCAGTGTAACTTTTATTTTTTTCCCTACATTCAATTTTATGACCTTTTAATCTTGTTAAGAATTATGAGCATAAAACAATAAAAAATGAGGAAAAATGCTAACACTTCAAAGTTATGTTTCTTTTTTTTTTTTTAGCACTAGGTTGTTCCTACTAAAATATAAGCCATATTAGAAGGAAGGCCCAGGTTTGGAATTAACCGCCAGGAACTAAAGATTCAGCTTTACTGTTTATCCTCCTTGTCCTCCTCCCCCACCATGGACCATAAGCCCTACAACTACAAAAGACAAAGAAGAATGAGGCTATTTATTAACCCGAATTATCTCTAATGTTCTCTGTAGTAATAAAAACGCCCATGTAGGGGCCAGAGAGATAGCATGAAGGTAAGGCATTTGTCTTGCATGCAGAAGAACAGTGGTTTGAATCCCGGCATCCCATATAGTCCTCGAGCCTGCCAGGATCGAGTTCTGAGCATAGAGTTAGGAGTAACCCCCGAGCACTGATGGATGTTACCAAAAAACCAAAAAAAATTTTTTTTGACCATGGAAATACTTCCTTTACCACTGTTTCAAAATATAACCTAGAGTCAAATCTGAGAAGCTAATATTAACTTTCTTATAACTATAAATTTGATAAGAAATGCTCTCTTTAAAAACTCATCTTAGGAGCCAGAGAGATTATATATCAGGTAAAGCACTTACTTGCACATGACTCATCTGAGTTTGGTCCCCAGCTTCCCATAAGGTTCTTTATGCACTACCAGGATGAGTGCAGAGCCATGAGTATCTCCTGAGCATCACTGGGTGTGCCCCCCCCCCCAAAAAAAACAACCCCTTCCCAATCCCCTATTATCTTAGAAGTATAACCACAATAATGCAACCCTATTTATTCTGGAAAAGCTAAATTAACCAAAGAATCTAAACTGCTCTCATTGCCAAAGTGCATTCCATTTCGATTGTGTGATTCTCTCAACCAGAGAATTACAAATTCAGAGTTAACTTCCTCTATGCTCACTTGGAAGACATGAAAATGAACTTCAAAGACTTTTTGTGATAAAACTCGGCTCAGGGTATGGGAAGTGTTAGCTATGTTTTAAGTCAAAATAATAGAGGAACTACAAATAAGAATGATCTCAGATACCTTAATGTTGTATGTTGATTGAGAGTTATTCCTACTAACCATTCTTCAAAAAAAATAATCTTGTCCAAAGGCTTATTACTTTTAGGCTATTGAAAGCATTCTTTTTTCCAAGATAGTTCTGTACATCTTATTTTAATAATTAAAATTGGTTGGAGTTTGAGAAAAGCCATTTTCTTGGTCTATTAGAGTGGTTAACCAATAGTATTTGGGAACTACATGTAATAATCTGTATGAGAAGCTACATTGTTTAAAATAACTTTGATTTCCATTTGTATTTATATGGTTAGGAATTTTTGTATTGCATGTATAAAAGAAATTTACTTTGTGTGTGATAAATGTTTGGGACCAGAGAGATAGCATGGAGGTAGGACATTTGCCTTACATGCAAAAGGACAGTGATTCAAATCCCAGCATCCCATATAGTCCCCCAGCCTGTCAGTAGTGATTTCTGAGCTTAGAGCCAGGAGAAAATCCTCAAGGAGTAACATCTCAACTTGAGATGAGAAGAGCCAAATCTAATCCTACTTCTCAACTGTTGAGAATGAACAAGCACATCTATATCATCGATCTTTTTACTGTGAGAAAGACCTTAGTTTCAAAGCACCCACTTGAGATGTAGACAATGACCTAAATGTGTAGAGGAAGAAAAATATCTAATATCCCCTCTCTAGAGTAATCAACACTCTGCATGTGTTGTGTTGGGGCATTATGATCAAAGTAATGGGTCCTTGGTGACTAACAAAAAAAAATAGACAACAAAAAGGCAAAAACAAAAGAATGCGGATGTGATAAAAACTAAAGAATGATGTAGATGAGAGTATTTCTACTGAATATAATATCATGCCATAATTTCTTCATTAAAATTGTTTATACATACATTAACAAATGAGGACATTTTTCTCAAGTTGTTCAGTTTTTTAAAAAAAAAAACTTGTGTAATTCAGGACTAGAAGAATATCAGCAGGTAGGGCACTTGCCTCAAGTGTACAACCCCTAGCATACTAGGAGTGATTCCTAAGCCAAAATCAGAGTATATCCTGAAAACCATGTCCACTTCCTTTTCTCAAATCAAACAAGTGAAAAAACTGTGGTATTCAATGTGAAAACAGTTATTAAAACAATTAACAGAAAATAAGAGTAGGAAGTAATAGAATATATTAATACTAACAAATTTTGATAGCAAAACAGAAATTTAAAGATAGGAAGACATTATCATTGACCACATGAGTATGAGTACATAGGTAAAGAATTGATATGATGTACTATGTCAGCGAGTTACCAAAGCAGAAAAAAATAATTAGATCCTTCTTCCCGCTCTAACCTCCAAACTGAATACAATGAAGCCATCACATGGGAAGGTTCATATAGCGGCATTTAATACTTATCTGTCACAAAACTGATACTATTTATTGAATTCGCATGCTTTCAAGAAAGTCTCTTTAGATACATTCTCGCTGTAGACTTCCCGTGGGAACTTCTAGCGAGCATATTTTATGTGCTTGATTATATATAGCAGGGATACTAGAAGATTCCATTGCTAAGTGAAGTTGCTTATCCACATCTTCTTCCCCATAAATTTATCTGAATTTTCTATACCATAAAATATATAGTTTCTATATGAAAACATGATCTGTGGCAATGTAAAATCTTTCTTTATGATACTATATTTACTTGTTTAGTCATTTAATCGATCATTTTTGAATCAGTGACGGTACAATACTAGAAACTATTGGTCCTCCAAGTGCATAGTGATGATTCAGAAAATTAAATAAGTATTAAAAAGAAAAATTGGGTGTTCTAGAAAAAAAACTGTCAAATTTTAAGCAGATGAAGTACTAGTTATTTCTTCAACAACTGTTAATTGAACAAGTCTGTTAAGGTGATAGTCATAGCAATAAAGGTAAGGTAGTATACAAAAGTCATAATAAGGTAAAAGCAGTTCCCTTACATCAAGAATCAGAAAATGTGGGGGAAATGACATATAACTTGTAATCTGAAAGTTAGTTATGAACTAATAAGAGAAAAGCATTTTCTCCAGAATGGAAAGAGATTGTACAGGAATTCTGAGATGAGGTAGAAGATTCAGTGATGATAAGAAATTTAGGGAGTTGATAAAAAAATGTGTTGGAGAGTTTATCTAGGGAGAAGCTAACAACATCAAACACGTGAAAATGAAAATTTCTTGGCTATAACACAAACAACATGCAAAGATGTAAAACTTTTTCAGTCACAGGGACTGGAGCGATGGTGCAGTGGTTCGATCCCTCAGTGTCCCATATGGTCTTCCTAGTCAGGAGCGATTTCTGAGTGCATAGCCAGGAGTAACCCCTGAGCATCACTGGGTGTGGCCCCAAAATCCAAAAACAAAAAAAAAGAAAACCTTTATGAATCATACCAAAGTGCTGTTTTTTTCAGAGTTACAGGAGATGCCAATAAAAGACATGTAAAAGAGTATGACACTTAAAAGTTTACTAGAAAAGGGCTGGAGTGATAGCAGAGTGGGTAAGTCTTGCACATGGCTGACTCGGATTTGATCCCCCTGGCATTCCACGTGTTGCCCAGATCCTGCCAGGAGCAAGTTTTGAGCAAAGAGCTAGGAGTAACCCTTGAGTATTGCCGGTTGAGGCCTACAAGCAAACGAAGAAGTTTGCTAGAAAGATAATTGGTCTAAAAAAGTTTTCTCAAAATTGAGATATTATACCATTTAAATGATTAAAATAGAGTAAAATATGTTTTATAATTTGATATCTGAATAGACAAAGATATTGGAAAAGTGCAACTTCAGAATATTTGCTATTATAAGATTTGTTATTACAATTGGCTCAATTCAACATTCTGTCAGTTTAAAGAACTGTCATTGGTCTTTACGCCAGAATCAGATAGCACTTTCCCTGTAGATCTTTACAACTTCAATACTGCCTCAAACAGAAGTCTACCTGCACTACACATAACAAAATGTTGAACTAGACCAGGAAACACATGCCAGTATCACTAACTAGAAAACAGCTAAATATTGCCAACATTTTTCAGTCTCATTCTTTCACAATGATGGAAGACCACTCACAATTTTCAGTAGGATAGACTATTTGCAAATATATTCAGCTCTCTTCGACAACTAAAATGATTAATTCTGCTTTCTCTTGGTGACTTCTTAAACCTATTTTCAGGAAAATACATATTTTCAGGAAAAATATAATAAACCACGTACCATAAAATCACAAATAAAAACGCCCAGAATCCATGAACAAAGAAATATAGAGATGTTTTCCGAAAGACAGTCATTTTATCTAAACATTATTTAATTCAAAGTGACTCACTGTTTAACCAAGTTATAATATTTGTCTTTAAAACTAAGAAACAAGTTTGAAGAAATGTGGAGGGCAGTGGAGATATGTTCATTTCACTTTAAATTCAGATTCATCAGTCATTCAATACAGAAAAGCCTCTTTTTCCCTTCTCCACTATCCTTCTCCTCTGACACTGCCTAGAATACAAGCACTGACTGCAGTGCTCAGCTGCTGGAGAGGAGATTTAAACAAGGTCCTGGGAGCGTGCCTCTACATAGTAATAGATTCACCCTTTGATTCTTTTCAAGAGACACACAAAGGATCAGCCTATGTTTCCTACAGCTTTGAAAGCCCAAGACTCATCATCTATACAATAGTTTTTTTCAATACATATTCAGGGCATCACTTCATGCTAGACCTGGAAACCATTTCTTTCCAAATTTCATGTGATGGCATTTTAAGATGGAGTGAAGGAATTATCACTAAGTCTTTCAAAAATATTAGTATTGCACTACTGCTTTCATTTTGGAAACATAATATTTATCATTCCACATGTACTTCAAGGAGAATTGCAGAAGATGGTAGTAGATTTCTTATGCTGTCATATGTTTCTTATGTTGTCACCTTTGAGATGATAATAGCATTTTATAAATTAACTAGGATTTTTTCTCTTTAATTTCCTGGGTGTAGTGAAATATTTTGATGGTTGTAATTAGGTTCACTTAAAGAAAGGGAGGGGCAAGCTATTTGAAACAAAAGGTATTAATAGATTACAGACATTTTTTTTAATTTGGAGCAAAGTTCCATTTCACTTATTTTCATCCATTTTTGACTTTACAGAATCTTACAGAGCAGACCGTATTTTATTAGGCAAGATGACATGTTTAGGTGATTGGCAAGGTTTTAGTGGAGAGAGGTCACATTAAATAGTTCAAGAATTTAGCAAGCTTAATTCAAATAAACAAAAACCTTTATGCCTTTTAAAAACCAAGAGTGCATAAACAGATTCTTGATTGTACTCTTCAGTCTTCTGCAAAATACCATATGCATCATATTTTCCAAATTTTACAATTTTTCAAGCTTAAGCAATGGATATAAAACAATCAAGGTCTTTGAACATTCTTGAGAAAAATTAATTTGTTAGTAGAATTTAAGCCTGTCAATAATTTAACTAAAGATATTATACAAGTAATAAAAACCACACCCCATTTTTAGCCTAATTTAATTTTTATTTCTGGAATAAAGTTTTATTTTTTAAGACAAAGATCCATGATCATTTTTTGCAGTATATCTATTTAACAATGTATGTGACTTTGGCAAATTACTTAAATTATTAGTGCTTAAGTATTCTCGTTTGAATAATGGGAGAAGTTACACCTATTTCCTGTGACCATTATATTACCTGAAAAGAAAAGTGAATCACTATGAGTATAGTAATTCATTATAATTAATTTTATGCCAAGATGAGAGTTTCAATTTTAAAACAGGATATTTGTGCATTGTCATGACTTTAAACCATCACTTTCCAGTTGTCTTCTGAATTAATCCATGCTAAATAAAGTCTGTTGAATAATGTCTATTTGTAAGGAAGGACAAATGTGGCCATAAAAATAGTCATGATGCTTTAAAATAATTATCAGATGCCAACAAAATATAACTTTTTAAGAATATAACTTTCAAAAATATAACTTAAAATATTTCTTTAATGATTTTCTAATTTTCATTCCTTGAAATTTTATTCATAATACATAGTACCTTCTGAGGTTATAGAAATAATCTTTTTAAAAGTTATATTCTTAAAACCTTCAGAACTATCTTATTAAGTAGATCCTGTTTTGCTGTATTAAATTTGGAAGAAAAATGTATTTGAATCATGGGTATTTTTCCCCAAAATCTAAATCAAGTCTAAGCGATCCAAAGTTTATTCCCTACAGCCCCTCAAGCAGGATGAGAACACAATTAGTGGAAGAACTTAGTCTCTTCCCGAAGTAAAACAGACATAGTCAAATTGCAACACAAGTAAATTTCATGTAGAGAGCTTACCAAAAGTAAAAATACTTGGAATAAATATCACTCCTTCCAACAACATACCAAATAAATGGCTAGTCATCAAATACATAAAGACATCACAAAACACAATAATCACTAATCACCCCTCCAGAATGGCACAGAAAATGAAAAGATATCTTCAGAAAAACTTAGTCATATGAAAAAGTGTCAGTCATCACTTCTTAGGCAAATGCATATGAAAACAATGAAAATATTATTTCACAGTAGTTAAGAATGGCATCTATCAAAGAGACCTAAAACAATCATGTTAGCAGGAATATGGTGAGAAAGAAATGTTCCTCGTTTACATATTGATATAATAATGTCTGGTCTAGCCTTGTGAAAAACAGTATGGAAATTCTTCAAAAGAGTAAGAACAGAGTTTTGATGTGAACTAGTGGTTCCAGTCTTGGCATCTTCAGCAAAACAAAAATGTTGCAAACATTGATTAGCATTCATTATATTTATAAATATGTCCATCCACTATATACAAATATATAGGCATATTTTTGCATACAAATATATGTTCATTGCAGTACTGAGTACAAAGCCCAGGATATAGAAACAACATAAATGTACAATAACAGCTGAGTGAATAGATAAATTGCACTATATACAAGTACTCTGTAATAGTAGGAAAAAGATGAACTCAGTGTATGCTATAAGTTGGAAGGAATTGGAGCAAATGCTAAATAATGTAAGTCAGAGGATGAAAGCAAATAAATACTGGATGGTCTCAATCATCTGTTGTTTATATAGAGTAATAAGACAAGGGAATAGAAGATTTCATATAATGAGAAACTCTTAGTCCTTGAATATAAAACTAAAAATGCCAAGTAAGGTAGGAAGTGGATAGTGGGGAATGATGAGGTAGACAGATATAATAAAATGTTTTGGATGCTCCAATGGGATGAAGTTAATAACTGTACATTAAAATCATAACCATTAATAGTATTGTAAGTATGTGACTCAGATTATAATATTACACTTTTAAGTTAAATGAAAGAGGTAGCATGGGTGATAGGAGGAAGGTTTTAGTAGAGCCTGGTGTCGATAATTTAGAAATATTGCTTACCTGAAACTCAATTATTAAAAATATTTTAAATAACAATGTATAATCTTTTAAAAATTAAATTAATTCCTTTCATAAACTCTTTTTCAGAGAATATTCTCTAATCTATTTAAGATATCAAATTTCTAGTAATGACTGAGTGGCTGCCACAGAAATTAACCAAGGTCTTGCAAATTTTGATTATCTTCAAAACGTAGATCTCAGCTCTACCTAGATAATATCTTGTACCCTTTTGCTGTGTTGCACTAGTGAAGGGGGTTGATTTTTTTTATAGCTACAACACAACTACAACATGTTTATAATCATGGTGCTTAAAGAAAGTTATTAAAAGAAAGAAAAAACCCGTCATTTTTTTTCTGTTATGGCCATATAATATTGGTTAAAGATGTTAGCATTATTTTCTTTAAAAAGCTCAAATAATCCTAAATCTTATGCTATTTGAGATTGGATTCATATTAATGCGCAATTATAAGAATTATTTGTAGAATAAATGTATATGTGTAATGTTAATATTAATAATTATTATACCAATCATTTGTTTTTAAAATATTTCCGATGATCTTACACAAATTTATGTTATACTTATACTAAGAAATAGCTATATTCTGGGGCTGGAGAGATAGCACAGCGGTAAGGTGTTTGCCTTGCATGGAGAAGGAGGTGGCTTGAAACCCGGCATCCCATATGGTCCCCTGAGCTTGCCAGGGGCGATTTCTGAGCATAGAGCCAGAAGTAACCCCTAAGCGTTGCCGGTTGTGACCAAAAAACAAAACAAAACAAAACAAAATTAGCTATATTCTTTGAAGAAGCATACCCTCTTCTTGAGATAGCAAATTAAAATGGCATGTGAAGAAAAGAAAGCCATGCCCTTTTTATCACAGCACACCATCATTTACACTGTTGTGTTATGACAATCTTATGAAATCTCTACTTAACAACAAATTTTTATTTTATTTTTTTCTGCAATAGAGGCAACAGCTAATTTAGCACACATTGTAGCAATTTTCAATATGTCTAACTTGGGTACCATAAAACTCTCTCTTTAAACTTTTACTTCGTGAATATTATTTATCTCTGCCAGAGTTACATTCCCTAATTTGAGGAATAAACTATTCACATGAAATCAGAAACTCAAAACTTAAAACAGCTCAGTAAGCATTTGCTCTTGTTGAGTCTCCAGAAGATGTTTCCTAACCACACTATCTCACTGTTTATAAAGCACAGTTATACCATCCTTATTTTACTCCCAGCCTTTGAGAAGTTCCTAGATTCTATACTGCATTTTCACAGAAAACAAAAATTATTCTGAGACAAAAACGAACACAAAGTTTGAAAATGGAAACAGAAGGCAGTAATTCCTTTAGGTACTGGAAATTTGACATTATCCTTTCCATCTTTTGCGTTTGTTAAAACCTAAGTTATCTAACTACTTAGCTAAAACCACTAAGCTAACTGTTTAGAGTACCATGTAGGTAAACTCATAAAACATGTTTAAAGGAAATATATCATCTTTAAGGGAAGATAGTCAGTTAATAATGATATAATACAAAGGGAACTAGATAGCTTCCTTTAAAGATAGGCACAGAATGACAACAATATTCAGCATCCAAGCTACAAACCAAGATATCACTCTCAATTTGTCCTTTCACAGCCAATCAATCAATTGCTGAGTCTTGCTGATTTACCTCTAAAATAACTTGTAAAGCCATCATTTCTTCTTCATCCTATCATCACTCTTTAATTTCACACACACTCATATTATGTTGTCTCTGACTGGATAACTATATGAACGTCACAACTCCTCTTCCAATCTTAAGTTTTATCCTTTATCCAAATATTTATTACATGTTGAAAATCTTGGGCACTATGGAAAAGTCTGTATGCTACAAACAAGGTATATGGCGCTACTGGTACATACCTTCGTTGTAAGTCAAATAGAATTAGCATATCCGTTTTCTTAATTCTATTGAGTAAACTCAAATCCAATAGCTAGGCATGGTTCTGTTTTCTACACAAGTATCCTATCACACTTTAAATATATTCAGTCACTATTTTCTAAAACATTACTTTAGATCTTTGGATAGATATCAAATGATATTTTAAAAATATAGAGAACAATGCCAAGGTAAAGAATATAGAGTAAGTTATCATTATCTTTCTCAATGTTTGATGTATAATCATCATAGTAAAATATGATATGATATTGCAGAGTGTTATCATTACTCTGTAGTTCATTCAAGTATTCCAAAATGTGGCATGGGAGGGGCTTTACAGCCATTTTTAAAAGTCTCACTTAATAAAAAAATTTTAGACTAACAAGAATGTTATGTTAAGGTCATTCACTCATGTCCTAACCATTGCTTAGACTTTAAAACACCCAAAATAATATTTTCTCCATAACTTTATGTTTGCCAATATTATTGCCCAGATGTTTAAAAAAAATCTTAGTTTGTCACACTTCTCAGATATGGTCATGTTCATTTTCTTTGCAATATATGCCTTCCCTCCTATAATTTTCTCGTTTTAAATACCTGAAAAAATTTTTTGAAAACAGAGTTAAATATTTATTAACAAATGTAAATTTTAACAATACAAGAAAAAAGGAGTTTCCTTCTTTTTAACTTTTTTATATTAATATTTTTTATTTTCACCAAAGTGGATTACAAATCATTCACAGTAGTATTTCAGGGGCAATCCCATCACCAATGTTGTCCTCCCTCCACCCCTGTTCCCAGCCTGCATCCCATATGCCCCTTCTTTGCCCCCAGGGTTGCTAGTACAAATGGTCCCTTCTGTATCTAGCCTGTTGTAGATTGAATATCTTTTCTGTTGTAGTTGGCTTTGGATTTGGTGTTAAGTCTGATCATTTTTTATTTCTACTCAATGTTCATACAACTGTTTGGTCTTGGTGCCCTCCATTATTCCCCCCCTCAATTTGTCAGGCAGAACAAGTTATGTATTTCTGTTTGAAGGTAAGAGAAAAAAAAAAAGAGAAGAGAAAAGAAAAAGGTGGGGAGCAAAAATTCAAACAAGAAATAAACGGGAGGAGTCCTTCTAGAGACTATAAATCTCATTTTAAGAAAATAAAGCGAAAAGGGAAGGAAAACATAAAAATAATACAAGAAAAATCAAACCCAAAATAAACCACAACCAAAGCAAACAAAAAACCTGAAAAGCACGACAGCAATACTGACAACAACCGAACACTAACCACGGTCCTGAAATAGAGACGGATCAAAGCACAGGAAAAAAAAAAAAAAAGGGCAAAAAAAGAAATCTAAATACCTGAATTTTTGTGTGAAATATTTCCCGATTTTTCTATGAGAAACAGGACTACAAAAATACACACTGATTTGCTAGAACTGAGTTAAGCATAAAATTACACATGTTTAATCTTTGCACTACAGATGGATGTAAAGTAATTTATATATTATATGTACAGAAACCTGGTGTAGAGGAATTAAATAGTTGATGATGGATCCTAGTTAGGGTGTGGTAGAGAGAGGATTAGGATCCATTCAGGGAAAATTACTCAAATTCATTTTCACATTATTACTCATTGAATATAACAATTCTTACAATATTAGATTAAACCAAACTTTTTGTGATTACCCTTGTAATTTTTAAAACTTACTTTAGAAACTTCCATAAGTCTTTAGACAGGCTAGAATACTATGGATGTTCTGTAAATTTTAATTGTGCTTCCAAAAGTAATTTTTTTAGCTAATCTGAACAACAGCTAGAGAGAAGGGGAAATAAGATATCTGTACTAGAATGTGCCAATGTCTGGATTTAATTATTTGTCATTTGCTGCAATTCACTCACTACTCTTTTGAAGAAAACTATAATAGACTATTATGTTTTACTCAGTTATTCAGAATACTTTTATAGTAAACAATATTTCATTATCTCTATATTTTATTTTTGCAGTTTATAGTGGAGGTAATGTCTAAGTAAATGGAAATTAAGAATTCAGACATATAAAAGACAAACCCATATTAGTTAACATTACTTTCAGCAGACATCACATTACTCTATCAAATAGCTATTCTCTGATTTTCTGCATTTACCATGCTTTGAAATGGCGACAACTGTTAGCATTCTCTGCCAGGATAGAGGATATCATGATTGAACCACTTTTATACAACTAGACTACTTCCTTTCTAAAAGTAATAAAAATATTCCTTTGCAGATCATATAATTTAAGGAATATTTATAAAAGGAATTGAAGATTGTAATTTGTATAAAGCTCCCTTTTAACAAGTAATCTATATAGATGAAATTGAGTCAATACACATAAATGCAATGATGGCTAAAAATAAGCAAGGTGCCATTTTGGAAAATATTTCCTAGACAGAAAGTCAACAGAAGACATTTAACAATAATATTATTACTGATTATAATCAACCTTTTACTATTGTGTGTCTAATTGTACTCAGTCTCTATTTCTGCCAACTCCAAATAAGTTTTGACTAAATGTTATGACAATACTGATACTAATTTTTTACCATTTTAGTAAGACTTCTAAAGACTTTGAAGTCTTTTTAATTTTATCTACAATGTACTTCTTTCCTTATAATATTTTCATTCCTACACATGTACCTAACCTAGTATCTAAGAAAAAATCATGTAATTTATAAATTGCAAGAATAACTGATTAATCCTCTATTTGTAACATTATACTTTGTTTGGATATATATCCAATAAAAGTATGTCAATAAAGTGAAGGAATAAAAACAGAAAAAAAAAACCAAAAAAAAAAAAGAAAAATATACTAAGTATTAATAATATAAGAAAGGATACAAAGACAATTTAAGAAAATTCCATTATAGGGAATATTACATTTTCCATATATACTTCACAGGAAAAACTTTTTCTGAATAAAAATAATCAAGAATGATGACAGGAAGAAGCATTTTATTTTGTGTTTTGACTAAAATTATGCCACCTGTTTAAAGTCCATAGTTAAATTGAAAAGTATAAGTTTGGGGCCTGAGTGATAGCACAGTGGTAAGACATTTACCTTGCATAAGGATGAAGCAAGACAAATGTAGATTTGTTCCCCGGCATCCCATATGGTCCCCAAGTTAGGAGCAATTTCTGTGCTCAGAGCTATGAGTAAACCCTGAATGCCGCTGAGTAGGCCCCCCAAAATAAACAAATAAACAAACAAAAAAGAAAAGTCTAAGTTTTGTTCTTAGAAAAGAAACATATTCTTCTTGATTAAAATTTACAGAGTACAACAGTAGATAATTCACTTCCTTATGCAGACTATATTATACATAAAATAAAGCAGTTTGGACATCATCATTTATTAGATAACATTTTGACCTCAGATTTCCATTTTCTAGATAGAGAATAGCACTAAAAATCAGGTCTTGGAGTTTCAAAAATATTACTTCTCTCAATATATTTAAAAGAATAGACAAGTTTATTCACATGAATATAAAGCAAGCTGTCCTATCCTGTCATCATTCTTGATTATTTTTATTCAGAAAAAGTTTTTCCTGTGAAGTATATATGGAAAATGTAATATTCCCTATAATGGAATTTTCTTAAATTGTCTTTGTATCCTTTCTTATATTATTAATACTTAGTATATTTTTCTTTTTTTTTTTTGGTTTTTTTTTTCTGTTTTTATTCCTTCACTTTATTGACATAC
>PVKC010009103.1:0-27269 GCA_004027635.1 Crocidura indochinensis
AAAAAAAAAAAAATTCAGAGTGCATCCAAGCCCGCTGATGCAAACTACATGAGCAAGCCCCTCTACACCACCAAACCCATCTGCTCTCTACACTGCCTGCTAGGAGCCCCAGGCCAGACAAACCCACCTGCCCAGCACAGTATCAACAGTCCCTGCCCAGACTCTGCCTCTATGTGGAGTGTCCTAAGTCTGTTAGGATAAGTTTCAGATGAAGTGTCCCTATATCCGTACACATCCCCCTCAACTTCCCCATTGTGCTCCTTTTCCTACTAAACTCCAGCAGTTTATTGGGTATCTGTTTCTGCCCCTAATTGTTTTTGCTGCTCACAGTATCACCAATACCTATCACGAGATCTGGCACATACTAAGTACTCAATAAAAATTTATGTAATGGGGACAGAGAGATAACACAGCAGTAGGGCTTGCAAGCAGCTGAGCCAGGACAGACGGTGGTTTGAATCCCGGCATCCCATATGGTCCCCCATGCTTGCCAGGAACGATTTCTGAGCACAGAGCCAGGAGTAACCCCTGAGCGCCTGCGGGTGTAACCCAAAAACCAAAAAAAAAAAAAAAAAAAAAATTTACATAATGGACTAAACCACGCTCTAGTAACAAAAACAACCCCCCGCATTTTGTGTGTGCTGAAAACGTTACCGGTGCTAATTCCCTCCATCCTAATCATAGTCCTAAATGCAATGAAATCTACTTTACACAGAAGAAAACAGTAACAGAGGAGTGTTGAAGAATAAGCTCATGGCTATGTGGCCCAGAAGTGAGGATAAGGCCTCAGCCCTACAGGTTACAAAGCCAGGTTTTCACCTCCTCTTTCCTCCCCCCAAGGAAGGGCTTTACAGAGGTGCCTGTCTGTGGCTAGGGAAGGTCACCCACATATTCTGATCATTTAAGCAGCAGGACACCCTGGGTGTCACAACAGGATTGCAGGCAGGATGGCTTCTTCAGGGCTCTGGGAAAAAAATTAATAGCAAAGAGTTGTAGATGGGTCAACGCTGCTGACTCCAATGCCACCATCTCTTTTTGCCCTCTGGGCCAGCAGGTGGCAGGAGAGGACAGGGCTGAAGGGAGGCTGGGCCACCTTACCTTTCACCCAGGTCCCTTTCATCATGACAGTGTCTTGCTGGTGGAGCAGACTCACGGTCACCATGGCTCCTGGGGTCCCATAGCCCCAGATCACAGCCCCCGCAGGCTCCTTCTGTAGGACCATGTAGTCACTGATATATGATGCGAAGCGGAACTCGTTACCTAAAAAAAAAAATGCAGCAGCAGTCACTGAGAAGAGCATCTGTTGGGAAGGGATTCAGCACTAGCTTGGATCTGGTTAAATGGCAAGGAAAGAAGTCTTCCTGCAAGAGAATTCTAAAGAGATGGAGTCCTAAGCTCTGGAGTCGCTTTCCTACCTCCCTAGTAGGAAACAACACCTAGGAATGTCACCACAACAAACAGCAAAGAGGTCACTGAGGCAAAGGAGACTCAAAGCAAACAACCCCTTCCTTGATCTCCCTTTCATCTCCCTTTCATCTCTGCTTCACTCTCCCCCAACTCCCTAAAATGCTCTTCTGAGGTCCCCCACATATGGCGTTTTTTGGGGGGAAAAAAAAACACTTCCACTCATTTCCATTAGCACACTTACTGCTGGAGCAGGGAAGAAGCATGCCTCTCTCCAAAATGGCCTTGCCTACCCCCTTTCCTTGCCCTTCATCCCCACTCTTCCATTCCTATTAGTGATGTTCCCCTAAGGAATCCTCTTTATTATGGCTTTTTAACAACTCACTGAATATTCTACACAAGCATTCATGAATATGTGACAAAGCTGACTGAGTAAATTCAGATAAATCAGATGCGAAGAAAAGACAGGGTCAGTGAGAAACATAAAAAGTCAGACTGTCAACACAAGGGTCTTTCGATTTAGTTTTACACATTTCACAAGCTACATGCCAGAATAAAAGAAAAGGAAGAACACTTAGAACTGTATTCTATTTCGGAGGTTCGCTAACAAGACCAAGTTAGAACTCACCTTAACAAGATCGTTCCTATTTTTAACCTGCAGCCTATATCGGAGCATTTTATTAATAACAAGCATTTATCCAAACTGTGTCTCCTCAGAGCTTAACAGAAGAAAAGATATATAGAAACTTCTGATGTCCCACTTAGTCTCAACAAAACAGACAAAAATTCCAAGGAGAAAATAATAAAAAGTAAGATTTCAGTGGGGGTGCCATACCAGGTGGCACTCAGGGGTTACTCCTGGCTCATCGTTCAAAAATTACTCCTGGCAGGCTGAGAGTACAATATGGGATTGAGGATTGAACCCATGTCAGCTGCAATTCATGGCAAATAAATGCCCTATCCTCTGTGCTATTGCTCCAGACCCAAAAGTAAGATATTTTTTTTTAAATAGGGTTTTAAAAAAAAATGATAAGCAGGAAAGAAACTGAGGAAAAACCAGGTTGTCACAATCCTGCTGAATCCCCTGCAGCTCTGCTCACACCAGGGGAAACCCAGCTGGCAAATGAGGCCCCCACACTTGAAGTGGGGGAGTCCTACTTGCCCTGTACTTGGACTTGCAGCCCAGTCCCTAGACACGATGCCTGCCTCCTCAGTTAGTGGGAAGAGGCGATGGGAGCTAGAAGGGCCTTCTGGCAGCCAGGTCTCCGGAGACCGAAACTCTAGTTACATAAGCACAAGCTGGAGGGAGGCAGAAACACACGTGTGGGAGGCCTTGTCTTGGATAGGTGCTGCATCTGGAACAAAAACGGAAACCTAAAGGCTAAGAGTGATGGGGAGAGAGGGTGGGGGGACGGCTCAAAGCTACTTGCAGAAGCACGGGTGAAAACAAGAGGCCTCTAGGCTCTGTTTTCAAGACTTTGGGGAAAAACTTCTCAACTGCAGCTTCTCACCAATGTAGGTTTGCTGAGTTTCTCAGAGCCTGGCCCTGTTCTGGGCTGAGGAATGTCAGGGCCAGGGGCCCAAGAGGTAGCTCAGTTTGACAGCATTCGCCTGGAATGTGAAGCAAAAAAATTAAGTAGCTGAATTAAAAATAAAATAAAATAAAGGGGCCAGAGTGAGAGCACAGTGGGAAGGGATTGCCTTGCATGCGAAGACCACGGTTCAATCCCCAACATCTAATATGGTTCCCCGGAGCCTGCCAGGAGTGATTCCTGAGCAAAGAGCCAGAAGTAACTCCTGACCACAGCTTGGTGTAGCCCAAAAGAACAAAATAAAATAGAATAAAATATTGCAGTGCTATTTATAATAGCCAGACTCTGGAAACAGTCAAGATGCCCTTCAACAGATGAATGGCTAAAGAAACTGTAGTACATATACACAGTGGAATATTATGCAGCCATCAGGAGAGATGAAGTCATGGATCCTATACATCCATCCTATACATGTTTGTACATGGAATCTATTATGCTGAGTGAAATAAGTCAGAAGGAGAGAGAAAAACGCAGAATAATCTCATTCATCTATGGGTTTTAACAAAAATAAAAGACATTTTTGCAGTAATTCTCAGAGACTAAAAAGAGGAGAGCTGGAAGATCCAGCTCACTACGTGAAGCTCACCGAAAAGAGTGATGAGTGTTGTTAGAGAAATAACTACATTGAGAATTATCATAACAAAGTGAAAGAATAAGGGAAGTAGAAGCCTAGCTAGAGTGCAGGCGGGGGTGGGGTGGGGAGGAGGGAGATCTGGGACATTGGTGATGGGAATGTTGCACTGGTGAAGGGGGGTGTTCTTTGCATGACTGAAACCCAACTACAATCATATTTGTAATCAAGCTGTTTAAATAAAGATATATAAAAAAACAATAAGAAAAATAAGATAAAAGGAGACCGAGAAGAAAGTGCAAATGGCTGGAGCACATGCTCCACATGAAGAGTTATGGATTTGATTCCATAAGCATTGAGCTAGGAATAGCTCTGGACATAACTAGGTATAGCTCAAAAACCAAAACAATAAACTAAAAAAAGAAATAAAAATAAAAAGAATATTAGCGGTACAAGGCCAAGGCCAGAAGGCAGAACACTTGCAAATGTAAAAGCCCTGGGTTCAACCCCTGCATTGCAAAAATAAGTATATAAATGTTAGCAATGTCTGCATGTCACACCAGAGGATACAGTCCTATTATTTTTAACAGACCAACGCCCCAAAAATTAAGTAAATATTTGGGTCACTCCCTCTGGTGCCAGCAAATAAACCGGGCATCTTGAATGCAAAGCATGCATTCGGCCCTGAGAACCATCTACATAGTTCCCAAATTAAGTAGCTGTGTGTGTGTATGTGTGTGTGTGTGTGTGTGTGTGTGTGTGTGTGTGTGTGTGTGTGTGTGTGTTTTAAGTAGCTTGCATTTCAATGAATTCATTACTAATTATTGATCCTAAGTGTCAGGCACTATTTTATTTTTGGTTTGGGGGCCAAATCCAGCAGTATTCATGGCTCACTCCTGACTCTGCACTCAAGTATTGCTCTTATCAGGGATCAAAGAACAACATGGGGTGCTAGGGTTTAAACCTGGGTCCTTCATGTGAAAGGCAAGCACCCTACTCACTCCCTCCAGCCCTCTAAGTACCAGGCACTATATTTCAAGCATTAAAGATGCAACAATGAGAGAAAGGAAAAAAAATACAAAATAAACTAGATTCTTTCTCAGTAGGGCACTTCTGACCCAAGACAGCACTCCTATGAGGCAGGGACAGACCAGACCCCAGTGCAGACAGCTCTTCTGATGGCCTCACATGACACAATGAAAAGCCAGGGCACCTGATCCAGAGTTATTACGATTTCCTTTCTGCCCTTTGGAAACTGGTGTTAAGTCATAGAGAAGTCATCTTACTTAAGTTCTTCAGCTCACATTCCAAACTTATGAGTGTAAACAGTGAAACATTACCAAGAAAACGAGTAGAAAAGATGAAGAAATGAGGCAGGACATAGTTTTGTATCAGATACAAGACACTTACTCGTTGAAAAAAATGATTTTTTGAGGTCTTTAATGTTTTCTTCATTTGGGTATTAAAATTTAAAAGTCAGGAACCAGTATCCTGAGGAAGTTCAACAGAATCATTAAAAATAGAAAGATCAAGGGTTGGAGAGATAGCATAGTGAGTAGGGCATTTGCCTTATGTGTGGCTGACTCAGCATCCTGTTTGTACCACCACCACCACCCCCAGCACTACTTCTGAGTGCAGAGTCAGGAGCAAGTTCAAAAAAAAAAAAAAAATCAGATTTGGAAAGTAGGTATCTCTAGGGAGTAGCTGGTGAGGTCTTGTGAGAAACATTCAGGGGATCCCAACAAAACTGGACACATTCAGTTTAGATGGTGGTGGACTGTACCTCTCATATATCACATGGCAAACACAGGCAAGAGTTTGAAATTATGTGAAGGGAAGATGTTGTATGCAATGAAGGTGAAGTTCTGACATGACTCAAAGGGTAGATAAAATACTGATATTAAACCGTTTTGGGGAGCAGAGAGATAGAAAGGATTAAGACAATTGCATTGCACGAAGCCAGTTGACTGTAGTCTGATCACCAGCAGCACACACAGGGTCACCGAACATTGCCAGGAGTGATTCCAGGTGTGATCCCTGAGCACAAAGTCAGGAGTAGTCTTCTGCACCAACAGTGTGGTTCAGGGCCCGAGAGATAGCACAGCGGCATTTGCCTTGCAAGCAGTCTATGCAGGGCCAAAGGTGGTTGGTTCAAATCCCAGTGTCCCATATGGTCCTCCGTGCCTGCCACGAGCTATTTCTGAGCAGACAGCCAGGAGCGGCCCCTGAGCACTGCCAGATGTGGCCCAAAAAAAACAAAACAAAAAGTCTCAACAGTGTGGTTCCGAGTCCACCAGGAGTGATCCCTGAACACAGAGGCAGTAGTAAGCCCTGAGCACTGCCAGATGTGGCCCAAAGACCAATAAACAAATAAATAAATGAAAAGCAGTAGTAAATAAATGAGAGGCAGTAGCCAAGATAACAGTGTTTAGTAGAAAATCTAATGAAGTAAAGGCCTTCACATTCCATACCTTCTTCTCACTGCCAGACTCCAGGGCAAAGATGGGGTGGGAGTGAGAAATGACCACAGAACATTTCTCTTAGGTGCATTTACTGAGGCCCTGAAATCACCTCGGGCTGCAGCAATGCTAAGCATGGCCTAATATGAGAGTTGTTTTTTTAATGGTGGTGGTATCTCAGAGGTCATTCTTTGCTGGGCCCTGCAGGCACCTTATACCTTTTTTTTTTTTTTTTTTTAGCACATCCAGAATCCAACTCAGAGCCTCACACAAGCAAGGCAAGTGTTCAGCCACTGAGCCACAGCCCTAGTCCAACCTGAGAGTTCTTAAGGAAGACAGTCTTGCTTATTATCCTTCCCTCTTCCACCTCAACTTTCTTGTTTTCCCTTAGCCTTCTTTTACATTTCTGGATACGTGCTGGAGTTATTCTTGCTCAGAACTGGAAGGAGAGAAGGTCACTCCAGGAAGCTCGATGACCTAAGTCCAGCCTCCTGACTTCAAAGCATGCACTCCAGCCCCATTTAGCTATCTCTCTGGGAACACAAGTCTCATTTCTTTGCTGTTTGTTTTGGGGCTACACGTGACTCTGCTCAAGGATTACCCCAGGCTTAGCACTCAGGGATCACTCCTCAAAGTGGCAGGGATGAAGGGAACCAAAGCACCCAGGTTGGTTATGTGCAAGGCAAAATGCTGCATACACTGTACTATCTTTCTGGCCCTTCAAGTTTCATTTCTTTCTTTTTTCTTTTCTAGTTTTTTGACTTGCACCTGGTGAGCTCACTCCTGGCTCACTCCTGGTGGTGTTCTGGGGCACCACATAAGATGCCAAGTTGGCTATGTACAAGGCAAGCACCCTCCTCCCTGTCCTGTCTCTCCAGCCCCAAGTTTCATTTCTTAACAGAGATCTCTGAATGGTTTGAAGAGAAAAAACTCTATCCAGCACCACTGTTTTTACTTCGATAAGCGGTTGACTCATAGTTCTTCTGTTGCTGTGACCCAGTCAGTGCCCAACCTGGGTGACTAGAAATGACCTGAATGTGTCATGTGTCATCTCAGAACCTGGAATGTGTGTGCCTCCTGGCAGCAATGCCAGGCTGCTGCTGATCCCATCCATCATTAGCTGGTTTATCAGCTACTTCAGACAGCAAGGCTGAGCAAGTGAGGGGGTTGTATGCCTTAGCCCCCACTACCACTTAAGCTGGCACTATTTAATTCTCCCAAGGAACCCAGCTCTGAGGGCATCCAGCTTGAGGGGGCAGCACCAAAGTGCTGTTGCATGACTCAGTCAGCTGTTTCCAAATATTCTGTGGCGAGTATATATTTGAAAATTACTGAAGAATGCAATTCTTTCAGGAAGACCCAAAGCAACATGATTTAAAAAAAATAGAAAATTGAAAGAAAAAATAAAAGAGATGGGAGAGAAAGGAAAGAAGACGTTCAGTGGCAAGTATATTTTTTTAAAAATTATTGTGTTTGCAAATATTCTAAGTGGATCAGCCCTCTAAGCCTTAGTCTGAGCAAACATGCAACCTAAGGCTATGTTGGATTGTCCTATCCAGCAGTCACCTACAGGCCACACCAGTCATCTGGGACCCAGAATCCTGCTCCAGGCCTAGAAGATGCACCCCCTTATGGGGACCTAACGGGGTGCACCGCATCAGGGTGCTCGAAAGGCCTCACCTGCACTGGGGTCGACCCACAGCATGAAAGACAACACCAAGCCTGCTTGGAGGATCATCCTGGCTCAGCTCCTTCATTCCAGGGCAGGAGTCCGGAAGTGGAGACCCTAGGGGGCGTGGCCTGAGAGGGAGCTGAATAGTGGGCGTGGCCTGAGGAGGAGAGGGCAGACCCTAAGAGGGCAAAGGTGGCGCGGTGGTGGGCGGGGCCTCCCCGAGGGGCGGGGCGTGAGGGGCGGGGCCCGAGAGGAGTCGCGCCTGGGAGGAAGAACCGGTTGGGGCGGGGCCACACCGTGGGAGGCGTGGCCCGAGGCCGCAGTTTGGTCGGCTTGGTGGGGCGTGGCCAGTGGTGCGGAGGGGCGGGGCCTGAGGAGAGCAGAGCAGATCCTAAGAGGGCGAAGGTGGCGTGGGGCGGGGCTTCTTCCTTGAGGGGCGTGGCCAAGAGGGCGAAGCCTTGGAGGAGTCGAGGACTGGTGGGTGTGGTCATTGGGAAGGGGCGTGGCCTGTCAGTCTCTTCCGGCCCTCCCAGCGCTTCCTTTCTCGGCCACCGTAGTTTCATTTCATGAAATAAAAAAAAAAAAAAAAAAAAACGGTTCCCCAGCAACGAAAAAAGCATCCGGAACCATCCGTCCCAGCCCTGCGTGATCGAAGAGGTGAGGCGGTTCCCCCACAATGTGATCGCCTCAAATCATCATCTCGGCCTTTTTTTGGCAGGCCCTGCGACACCCCCGGGACTGGGGGAGCCTCAGGTTCTCCATAGGAGAGTCTGATCCCCCTCCCATCGCCTCTCTTCCAAAAACTCTTGCAGGATCTCACCTGTCTTCCCCATCCCTGGTGGGCCTGACAGCTAGGCTGGACCCCAACCTGGGCAGGAAAGCCCAGAAAATAGCAGAAAAACCTCCTAATTCGGGGGGCTGGGGTGACAAAAAAGACCCCCACACACCTCCAACCTTGCTTTCCATCGTTGAAAGCTTCCAGTCCTCACCCCTCAGGCTGCCCAAGTGGAAAGGGACAGAAACCATTTCATTTCCACAAGGGACCCTGGGGTCCCTTTTCCTGTCATTTGGTTCCACATTGAACCCTGACCTGAAATAGAGTCACCTCAACCATGTATAGTTGGATTTTTAATCATCACCAATCTCTAAACTCCCCCTGGGATGACAAATGTCCTTTGAAACAAAGACAGATGTTCTTTGGAAAAGTCTGTCTTTTTTATAATTTTTGGAAAATGAGCTGACCTCTTAAGTCAGTGTGTATTTACTATCCTAGTGAAGGATGAAGGATTCTGATTTCTTTGGAAGATAGGAGTGAATTTGGAGTTTTAATTTTAATTTTTAATTTAAAACTTAAATTAAAAATTAAATTTAAATTGATTAAACCATTAAATTTATTTCATTTAAATTAATTAAAGTTTTGATTTCTTGATTTAAATTTTTTAATTTTTTTTTTGGCATTGGAAATTTTTTTTTATTTTAACACCTTAATTACATACATAATTGTGTTTGGGTTTCAGTCATGTAAAGAACACCACCCATCACCAGTGCAACATTCCCATCACCATTGTCCCAAATCTCCCTCCTACCACCCACCCCCCACCTGTACTCTGGACAGGCTCTCCATTTCCCTCATATATTCTCATTATTAGGACAGTTCAAAATGTAGTTATTTCTCTAACTAAACTCATCACTATTTGTGGTAGTTTTTTTTTATTTTAGTTTTTAATTAACTGAAGAAAATGTGGGTGCCATAAAATGATCCGTCATCATAGTGGTGGCCACATAAGGTGAATTCCAAACTATTTTAAGAATCGCCTTTAATGACTCTCTAGGTACAATAGGGAGATGTCGATTCCATTCTCCAATACCCACTACCGAATACCACATGGATTTGGGAGTCTTCTAGAAGGTCTGACTCGTGAAATTCTCAGAGAGCAACCGGACGATATACCAGCTTTTGCCGCAGCATATTTTGAGAATCTTCTAGAGAAAAGAGAGAGTAAGCTTTTATAAAAGCTTTTATTTTTCCTTTACATAAGAGACTTAAGTACTTGGTTGTCAGTAAAACTTGTTTAAGGTCATTTGCAGTCCACAGAAAGCTTTCCTACAAAGGCAGGTTGCTTCAAGTAACGGTTCTGGCTGTCTTAAACCACATGCCTTGTTACAGGTTATCTTAAATCTCGTGGTTTCACATTCTGGAAGATTCCCAGCCTCTATCACACCCACCTTTTTCCTTGCATTCTCCCAACACACTGAGTGGAAGGGGCCTTGAGAAATCTCTTCCTCCCTCTCTGCTTCTCTTCCAGCAAACTGTTCCAGGGCAGCCCAAGCAATGAACTCTGTTCTTCCTGCAAGATGACTTAGTGGCTTCCCTTATATGTCCCCTGTTCTTACTTGAAAGTATTTTATTTTTAATATAAACTTTATTTAAGCACCATGATTACAAACATGATTACAATTGTGTTTCAGTCATTAACAGAACACCCCCTTCACGAGTGCAACATTCCCACCACCAATACAATGCCCCCCCCCACCCATCCCCTGCCTGTATTCGAGACAGGCATATTTCTACAGTTAATTTGGTTTTTTAAGTTTAATATTCTAAACGTTAGGGGGAAATCTTTCTACATGACTTAAATAAATCAATATTTCTGTGACACATGATCTGGTTTACCAAAAAAGGCAGAAGAAAAAGGCTTTGAAGGATAAACCTCCACCTTGTGTGAAGTAATTTATGTCCTTTCTACCCCCACAGTCCCATCCTGCTGAGAACAAAAATTCATACAAACATTGATTCTTTTGTTATGAGCCAAAAAGCCATTTCTTCACTTCTATAGATGGAAGGAATTTTCAGATCCCCAGCCTTGAATATTCATGGCTGTCGAGACCTGACCCAGTCAGTGGTCAAAACATGAATGATTACAGCTATAGGTTTCCAGCAAAAACCTTACTAGTCTTGATTAGAATGATCATTTTGTATACGCATCATCATCATTTCTTTTGATTATAGTATTCCACCAGCAGAGAGGTGACTAAAATAACTACAGGCAAATAAATATTCCATATTAGATGAGTATGTGCCAGGGAGGGAAGCTTTCCTGAAACCATGAACTGAAACAGCACTTAACTACAGCAAGCACCTCTACCCGCCCATCACCCCGGCACCTTTTCTCAACCCTGGCAGAGCTCACAATCTCTCCAATTTTCCTGATTCTTACTGGACTTTTTCATTTCCACTCAGTATGAATATATGTTATACAATCTGAAAATCAACTGACACCCAAATGAAAAACTATTATGAGAAATCTTATAGGATCAGAAGTGAAGATGACAAACATTGATTGTTCTTATAACATTCATGTTATAATTATGTAGTAAAATATTTAACCCATTATTTCATTAGACCTCATAAGTAAATACCCCATTACATTTGAGTCCTTATTACCACATTATGATATCAGATCAGTTAAACGATTGGTCACTCAGATTAAAATTTTATTGTCTAATAAAAAATTGGAACGACTATTTAAAGAATGCATACGTATCACACCCATTTCCACTCACATAAAATCCAATATGAATGACGTAATGAGTACAAATACTTTGTCTCTCTAAAAAGGAAAAACTCTAGCCAAGTATGTGTCATGCGCCTTACCAGCATTACTCATAGGTAAATTAATTGCTACTCTTAATTTTGATATCTGGGACAGGAAACATGTTGGCACATGACATAAGAAGTAACCCATCACTAGAGGCAAAAAAAAGTGGACCTTTTTTGGTTTGGGGACCACATCTAACAGTCCTCAGGGGCTACTCCTAGTTCAGTACATAAGAGTGTCACTCTGGCATGCTGGAGATCAAACCCATGAATAATGCACTTAAGCCCACTGACTTATCTCTCCTGACCTAAAGTGGACGTTAGGTCAAATGATGTTGAGGTGTAGGGGGCAGAGTGATAGCACAGTAGGTAGGGCATTTGCCTTGCATGTAGTCATCTGGGTTTGATTCCTGGCATCCCAGATGTTCCCCCGAGCATCGCCAGGAGTGATTTCTCTGTTCAGAGTCAGTAGTAACCCTTGATTGTCAAAAGGTGTGACCCAAAAACAAACAAAAAATATTGAGGTAGAGATGAAAAAAAAGATAAAATTGGGACCAGAAATAGTCCAAGGGTTCAGGCACTCCCTTGCATGCCTATGACCCTTTTTTAATTCCCAGCACCACCTGTTCCATAGAGGATTGTCCGTGGAACAACTCCCAGACACTACCAGGTGGATCCCTGTTAAAATTGTATCAACTCTTTAAATCAAACAGCAGGATAAATTCTAAATTGAAGAGTTAAATATTTTAAATGAAATGCTACAAAAAAGTAGAAGAAAAATGGACAAATGTCCCTATCCTATAAAAGAAGAAAATATTAGTCAATTAGTAAAAAGAATGATAAAATGTTGAACATAAAAGTAAACTTTCAGAGGCCAGAGTGATAGTATAACAGGGCATTACATTGAACAAAGCTGACCTGAGTTCGATACCAAATATTCCATATGGTCCCCCAGCACTGCCAGAAGTAATTTCATATGTACAGAGTCAGGAATAACCTCTGAGCATTGCCAACTGTGGTCCCAAAACAACACAAAACAGAAAAGTAATCTTTCAGATCCAGAGATATAGAACAGAAGATAAGATGCTTGCCTTGTGTGCGGCTGACCCCATTCATTCTCCAGCACCACATACGGTCCCACAAACACTACCAGCAGAGATTCCTGTACAAAGAATCAAGAATAAGCCATGACTACCACCAGGTATGATCACAAAACCAAAAAGAGTAAAAAGAAAAGTCTATATGAGAAAAGTCAACATTAGGAAAATAAAATTGCAAATGACAAAAAGGAAAAGAATACTTCATTTGGTCTTATATCTTAATGGTTTCATGGCCCAACAAAGGGAGTCTAGGGCTGGTAAGATGATTTAATGTGCTGAGCACACACTTTGCATCTGGAGACCCCCAGCACTACTGCTAGTGAACCCCTAAGTTCAGAGCCGGGATGAGCCCCCAAATACCACCAGCTGGCTTCTTCCCCAAAAAATAAGAAGCACAAATTGAGCAAGAAATGAGCAAACAGGCAGGATGTGGCTCAGCAGTAGGGTGTACACCCTGCACATGTGAAATCCTAATAGGCAAAAAAGAACAAAATAAGATAAGCAAATAATTCACAGAAAAATCAATTCATGTGGCTCTCAACACATGAAAACATGCACAAACTAATGCATAATAACAGAGGATGACCACCCTATTCCATCAGATTGGCTAAGATGCAAAATTTTGCCAATTTATTCTAGGTGAAGTCAGAGGGGAGCAACACTCATCCATACCGCTAAGGGGGAGGATGATAAAAATGATCAAACCTCCCAGAGAAGAAGTAGGACTCTACCAAAATTATATTTAGTCTCTGTCCCAGAAATTTTACCTCCTCACTTTCTAGTCTATTGTTATTTGAAGAAGCTACCCAGATTTCCATTCTCAGGAAGAAATTTGTGGGCACATTAGAACACAGGCACACCATGGATTAAATAATAGACTAATAATTCTGTTGTGTATGGAGTCCTCTGCGGGACATGCTCAATGATGGGGTATCCAGTGGGCCTCCCCAGTCAACCAAGAATTCATTTCTAAGTCCCTCTTTGTGTCTGTGGTCAAGCCTAGTGACACTTAGGATATTCCACCAGCTCAATGTCAAGTCACTCCCAGTGGAGTTCAGGGGATCTCACCATGGAACAAACCCAGGCCTCCTGCATGCAAAGCATGTGCTCCAGGCCTTTAAACCATCTCCCAACCCCTCATATTTTTTAATGAAAGAATATATCTTTAAAAAATTAACTTCAGAGGCCAGAGAACTAGCACAGCGCTAGAGTGCTTGCCTTGCACATGGCCGATCCAGGACGGATGGTGGTTTGATTCCCGGCATCCTATGATATGGTCCACCAAGCCTTCCAGAAGTAATTTCTGAGTGTAGAGCAGAAGTAAATTTTTTTTTTGGTTTTTGGGTCACACCCAGCAGCACTCAGGGGTTATCCTGGCTCTACACTCAGAAATCGCTCCTGGCAGACTTGGGGGACCATATGGGATGCTGGAATTTGAACCATCATCCTTCTGAGTGCAAGGCAAACACCTTACCTCCATGGTATCTCTCTGGCCCCAGGAGTAACTCAGGAGTAATGTGGCCCAAAACTAAAATGCTTTCAACCTGTGACCAAGCCAGTGTCAGTGTACACCTACCCCTGGACTGTGGCCTCTCCCTGTCATTTTCCTGACATTGGACCTTCTGGGAAAACCAGCTCATTCCACAAACTGGGCAAGAGACAGAATAGGAACCTGAACAGAATATCTTACAAAAAGAGCAAATCAAAAAGCTAGCTCTTAAAATATCCATAGTTTTTGGGGACCGGGCGGTGGCGCTGGAGGTAAGGTGCCTGCCTTGCCTGCGCTAGCCTAGGATGGATTGCGGTTTAATCCCCCGGTTTCCCATATGGTCCCCCAAGCCAGGAGCGACTTCTGAGCACATAGCCAGGAGTAACCCCTGAGCATCACCGGGTGTGGCCCAAAAACCAATATACATACATACATACATACATATATATATACATATATATATATATATATATATATATCTCCATAGTTTTTTCCAAATGACTCAGGAGTATCCAGCACCCTAGTAAGCTTTTAATGGCCAAATTTTTACAGAGTATCAATAAAACAATACAGTAACCACCAGTAATAATGATAAATTGATTTAAATTCCCCAAATGTTAAGTATTCATGAGTTTATAAGGATTTTTAAAATTTATTTAAAAACCTTGAGAAGATGATAGGGAACTGACTAGTCTGAAAACTGATGAAAAGGGGAAGGAATCAAACCCTTAACCTGCATCTTCTGTAAGAACCGTATGACAAAATAGCCTAATCATTGACAAGACAGGATTTTTCTGTGTTAAGTAGTCCAGAAAAACAGAAGTAATGAATCACAATACCTCAATTTTTCAAAATGCTCAAATCAAAATCAAACCACTGTCATTTTGTAACTGCTAATGAAAGCAAGCTAGGACCAGAGAGATAGTACAAGGCTGAAGGTAAGTGCCTTATATGTGACAGAACAGTTTAATTCCTGTGTGATCCTAAGCACCTCTAGAAGCAACCACTGAGCACTGCTGGGTATGACCCCCAAAACAAAACAAAATTGTAATAATCACCAATAAGGATGATCTTTGCATGTGAGTGAACTTGGTTCAAATTCTGGCACATTTGTTTCTCCCAGAGAGCCACCAGGAGCAACTCTGGGGCACAAAGGAGTAGTCCCTGAGAGTATGAGCCCAAAACAAAACATATAGATGTGCATACTATTAAGTGTATATTTCTTCCTGTTCATGTCAACTGACTATATACCTACCTCATTATTTTTTTATTTCACTGGGTTTTTTTTTGAGGTACTAGGATTGAATTCAGGGTATACCTCTTTTTTATTTACTTGTTTGGGTGGATGGGGGGGCCATACATGGCAATGCTTGGGACCCACTCCCAGCTCTATGCTCAGGTAGTTCTCAGGGAACTATAAGGTTTTGAGGATCAAACTCAGAGATCCTGCAGGCAAGCAAGTGCTCCTGCCCTTTAAGATATCTCTCTAGCCCCCACCACCATCAGATTTTAGATATTTTAGTGCCCAATCTATGGTAGTCGGGAGCAACTCTGCTTCTCTTCCAGCAGTGCTCAGAGATATACCTTCTTTTTCAAAACTTTCCCCCAGGATCTGCATGATTGTACAGCAAATGTGGTGCTTACCTAGGACATGTCTAGCCCAGTTTTGATCCCCAGTATCTCCTGTGGTCCCCCAACCCCACCAGAGATTATTTCTGAGCACAGAACTAAAAGTTAGCCCTACGTATAGAAAGATATGGCCCAAAATAAAAAAAAAATAAATAAGAAAAACTTCAATCTTTCATTCTTCTTAATATTTCCAAATCATATTACTATTTGGCACATTTAGTTTTATACATTTCAATGTGTTTAAAATGTAGATAGAAGCTAAAACATTTTTATTAGCCTGTCATATTACCTCTCATTTTATTACACATTCTCTAAAGACATAAATTATGTTTTTATTGCCACTCTAAACATTCCCCAAGGGCTCATCTAACATTTGATTCATCATTTATTTAACAATAACTGATTATGTCTACAGTAGGTTACATAATCAATATTCAACTGTCAGTAAAGTCTTGTTATTTAAAAACAACATGTTATATCTTACTAGATTTACTTCATGACTTAATTTAATAAATGAGTTCAAACTTATTCTATTTTTGTCATTTAGAAACCAACTGTGATCCTGCAGAATGGGGGGCTAAGGTAGATGACCGCTTCTATAACAACCATGCATTCAAGGTAGGACCCTGGAATGATATCGGATCTATTCTTCTCCCTGTCTTCCAAACAGGGTCTACTGGGCTCTCCCCAGAATCCTAAAAACTCCAATTGGCATATGTCACCTAACCTTTCTACTTGTGATTTTCTCATTTTGACAAGTAATTTCTTTTAAGATATCTGACTTGCTTGCAGCTTCATTTTAAAGATGAAGAAAGAAGGTACTTGAACATTATAGAATAATTACTATTGTCATTTATTCTTCAAATCTTACGGAGCATCACCATACTTAGGAAAAGGAGAGCCTCAATATTTGTTGAAGTAATGAATGCTATTTCTTCAGATAAAATATGCTACATCCAATTATTTAATTAGCATTGACAGCTTATGGAAGACTGTTAAGCATCAAAGGTGGCAGTGGTACCATTTTCTCTAAGCAATGAAGCTGTGTGCTCCTTAGCAGCATTCTCAGACCCAGACTTTCTCACCCAGAGTCCCATAGTCTGGCAGAGGCCTGCAGTAAAAGCTGCTATACTACATGTAAGGAATCAATGCCTCTCTGTTGTATGTGGAATGACTCTAGTCATGGGCCATCCTTGAAAATGGTCATTCAAAATGCTGTGTCCTGTAGTCTAGGGTGAGGACTATGGATGACAAAGGCTGTGTGGGATCCAGCACTATGGAAAGCAAATGGGAGCATTAGTCGGAGTTCAGTCTCTGACTGTTCCAGGACTGCAAACCAGAAACACCGTAGAATTTTAACAAGATTCCCCAGGTCAACTCTTAGCCCATTAAAGTCTAAAAAGCGCTTCTTGAGACAAGTAGGATAACACATTAACCACAAGGTTCCAGCAGATATTAGAATTAAAAGGAATTAATAGAGTTCACATTTTGATGGTGCTCTACAGTAGCCCTGGGGATTTCCTGGGGAAAAGGCTGTCACTTATTCCATGAGTTCAAAAGTAAAGTTCCATCCATTTGTGTCTGCCAGATAGAGGGGTGTTCTATTTATTTCCATTTAACTGGATTCTGTTACTCATGTTTTATTTCTAATCTTGCCTTACTGAAATCAGCAGAATCATGTTGAAAATGTGGATCTTTGTTACACAGTAATTTTACACAGTGTTTTTTTTTTATCCTCCTTTTTAAATTCTAATGGCTTGATTGGATTTACTTAAATTAAAGGCAATAAGTATATGTCCTTAAATTTATTTTAGGGGTTAAAGAAGCACTCCCCATAAGTTTTAATTAGAACCTCTATTTGGAGGAAGAGTTTAGTAACCAAGTCAAATTTGGTAGAGTTGACCCCATCGAGAAAAAACAGCAAGTAAGGCACTTTTCTTGCATGCTGCTAGCAGGGTTCCACCCATAATCCCCCCATACAGTTTTCTGAGTCCCACCAGGGGTGAACTATGACTATAGAGCCAGTAGTAATTTCTGAGTACCACAGGGTGTGACCCCCAAACAAATAAAAAAGAGATTGTGCTGGTCTCTTCTTTTCTAATTAAACCATTATTACTTTATCTTAATTTTTACTTACAAATTTCATTTAAAAGTCTATTTTACTTTACACTGTGGAACACTGGTAATTAGTATATTCCTCTTTTAGAAACTGTTGACATCTTAATTTTACTCTTCATTTCTCATTTATTAAAATGCTTAGCTTTTAACATAAAATGGGACTTTAGAATTAAACAATGCAGGTACTTTTCAAAAATAAAAGAACACTTTTTTACCAATTTTTGAACTCTGTTGTTTATTTATGCATATGAACTCCCAATTTCTTAAGCATTTTCATTTACTCTTTCTTTCCCCACTCCTTTCCGTACTGAAAGCTCAGTATGTGCTTTCTTCTCACTGCTTCACAGTTAAGAAAGGCACTTACTGCCCAGCAGTTCATCCCCAGACTGCAATGTTTTGGAAATACTACCTATTCTTTTCTCTACTCTCTCTCCAGGATCAAGAAGTACCTGAGAAATATGAGCCAGGACCAAAGCCCAAAGCAACTGGCCAAAAGGCCCCACCTACAATAGCCATTGTAAGTCTGATTTTCCATGTACTTACTAATTCATAAAGAATGATAGAACTCATAATTCATAAAGAATGATGGAACTCCAGGTATGTATCTGATTTGTTAGCCAGAGTGATAAAATTGTGTTTTGGCTTTCCAGAGACTTAGCATAAATGATTATCTAACTGGTAAGTAATTCTAGCCCTCCCTGCCTTTACAAAAGGAATATTCGTTCTTTACCTAAAAAGTAAAGCTCTTTTCTTTCGAGAATGTCAGTAGAGGGGTCAGAAGTAATAGGAATAGAAGTGGCCTTGCATGTGACCACTTCAGCCGTGGCCCTATTTCTACCCCCAGCACTAGATATACCCCCCCCAAGCAACACCAGAAATAACTCCTGAGCACAGCCAGAGCTGACCCAAAACCAAACGAAAATAATGTCAGTGAATGGAAATACCTCCCCAGGAATAGACAGGCTCTATTTGACCCTCTATTGGACTCTCTTGGACAGACTCATCTACCATTTGGGGAGTTTCCTCACATGGGACTGTCCACACTATCGAGTGGCAGAGGTCAGCTTGGCTCACTTCCCTGCTCATCCTCTGCAATAACACCTTAGGGAGGTCCCCTGCAAAAATAATCTAGCAAGTGGTCTGTGCAGTCAATTCTCTAGACATCAGGACAGCACTTATTTCTCTCCCAATACCGCTCCTCTCATGCCACTTAGGGAGCCTGAAATAAGCCAGTGGGATTGCCAAGATCACCACAAAACATAGTGCTTAGTTTAACACTATTTCACACATGTGATGAAACAGCTAAGTTAACTTTAGTATACATGCACCCTCTACAATGCCTCTACATCCTTTACAATGCCAAGCTATGAAGCTCCTTTTCGTGTTTTGTGTTTTCGTTTGGGCCAAAACTGGCCATGGCTCCACACTCTAGAATCGTTCCTAGTTGTGCTCAGGGGACCATAGGGGATCAAACCCAGGTTAGTTGTTTGCAAGGCAAAAGCCCTAACCACAGTATTCTTGCTCTAGCCCCCCTTTTCATGTCTTAATGTCCAAATTAATTACCCAATAATTAATGCCCCGGAGTGCACCCAATTACCCTGAAAGGCATGGTGCTTCATCTTCTAATTGGACTTTTATAGAGCTAGGTGTGTGGCTCTAGTGATGTAATGGGAGATTAGGGCTCAACCACCCAAAGATTCCCCCACGTGGAAAAGACTGAGAAAATAAATCAGGCATTTGCACTGAACTGCCAACAGAGATGTTTTGGGAAACTAATAAGTTAACACTTGGATTCATTCTGTGTAACCATGATTATTTGGAAACAGCACTTTCACTATTCATGACATCTCACAATGCTTCAAGTTTTCTTGTTTTCCCCCAAAAAACATGTTATTTCTCAGGAAACTGTTGTATAGAAGCTATTTTGGAGGGGGGAAGTTGGCAATGATCTTTTGTTGCAGAAACTTATTAAAGAATGACAAAACACAATGCCTGCTATTTTGGCATTCACCATTTGGTGTATAGTCAACTAACAAACATACAGTTCCTCTCAAAGAAGAGTTCAGCATCACCCCGTCTCTAAACTGACTAAATGCATGTGCTTAGGAATGGGGTGGTGCCCCCATTGGTGCTCAGGGCTGACCACTGGCTCTGTGCCCATGAGGCTCATTCCTGGCGAGGTATCACAGACCAAACCCAGGTCAGTCATTGCAGGGCACACTCCTTCCCTGTTGGACTATTTCTCCAGCCCCGATGCATTTATTTTTATTGATCAAAATATGAGCTATTTTAGAAGTGTCTGTCTCCTTTACACGAAGGAATCAACTGAAGATGAAATAGAGAGGGGGATAGCGGCACTCAAAATCCAAGCCGTCTACCGAGGACAAAGAGCTCGAAGGGAGGTTAAGAAATTGAGAACTGAGAAAGCAGATGAGAAGTGAGAAGACCAGCCTCACTGGCACTCGTCCCCACCCCAGAACACGTGGAAAAATAACCAGATCCATCGTCTCATGATTGTCATTTTCCCGAAAGGAGATTTGATGTAGTGAAATAACATTTGTTGCTGTTGTGGAAATCTGTTGTGAGCTTTTGTTTAATAAACATGCCATTGAACACATGCCTCTCAGTTTCCTTGAGATCACTGAGTCTTACTAATGTATCTATGCCTAAAGACCCTCAGATTGCATCTTTAGAGCTGCAGTTCCCAATTCCTGAGATTGTGCCGCCTTGGTTCACTGCCATGGAGGGGCCAATCAGCAGAGAGGCACAAATACAGGTCCACAGGAACTTTTTTCCCTAATAGTAGGTTTTTAAAGAGTGAGAACATTCCAGAGGCAGGTGGTCTCAAGGGAGTGTCACCTACAGGCAGGGCTGTACTGGCAGCAAGCCATGCCCTTGAAGAGGGGAGACTCCTGTGCTTCAAGTCGCCATCTTCTCTGTGTGGTTGAGTTTTCTTACAGAAAAAGTGTGGGCTCACATTGGGTGTGTTACAGGCTGGCTGGCTCCAGAATGAATAAGAAGGCCCTTGTGGACTGACCTCCTGAAGCACCTTCACTTGACTGCACACTTCCACGAAGTGAAGGTTAGACCATGGCAGTTGTCCTTGTGCTTGTCTAGGAGGGACTGCTGCTAAGCTCTCTGGGTGAGTCTAACTGTGATAGAATCAATAGCTCTTCTCTGTGTCTGTCTCATTGTCCCTCATGAACATAAGACATACATGTCTTACAAGTAGTTGTGGAGAGTTCAGTAGGGAGGGTGCTTACCATGTACAACCACCAATCCAGGTTTGATCCCTAGCACCCCTTATGGTCCTCCACACCCCTTCAGGTATAATCACTGAGTATAAAGATAGGAGTAACCCCTTGAGTACAGCTAGCTGTAGCCCAAACAATTAAAAGTATAATAAATTAACAGTATATAGTAGAGACTTTTACTTTTTTATCTTTTTTTGTCTTTGTTTTTGGGTCACACCGTGTAGTGCTCAGGGGTTCCTCCTGGCTCTATGCTCAGAAATCGCTCCTGGCAGGCTCGGGGGAACATATGGGATTGCTGGGATTCGAACCACCATCTTTCTTCATGGAAGGTAAACGCCTTACTTCCATGCTATCTCTCTGGCCCAAGACTTTCACTTTTTGTTAAAAATAGTTCTTAATGGGGCCCGGGAGACAGCATGGAGGTAAGGCATTTGCCTTTCATGCAAAAGGTCATCGGTTCGAATCCCGGTGCCCCATATGGTCCTCCATGCCTGCCAGGAGCAATTTCTGAGCATGGAACCAGGAGTAACCCCTGAGCACTGCCGGGTGTGACCCAAAAACCAAAAAAAAAAAAAAAATAGTTCTTAATGGAGCTGGGGAGATAGCATGGAGGTAAGACGTTTGCCTTGCATGCAGAAGGACTGTGGTTCGAATCCCGGCATCCTATATGGTTCCCCGAGCCTGTCAGGAGTGATTTCTTAGTGTAGAGCCAGGAGTAACCCCTGAGCACTGCTGGGTGTGACCCAAAAAATAAACAAAAAAAAGAATAGTTCTTAATAAATGTTTTCTGGTATATTAAATTGTGTTATGATTAGAGATAAGACTATGCCAACAGGGGCCCAGGAGATAGCATGGAGGTAAGGCATTTGCCTTGCATGTGGAAGGACCGTGGTTCGAATCCCGGCATCCGATAAGATCCCCCGAGCCTGCCAGGAGTGATTTCTTAGTGTAGAGCCAGGAGTAACCCCTGAGCACTGCCAGGTGTAACCCAAAAAACAAACAAAAAAATAAAAGAATAGTTCTTAATAAATGTTTTCTGATATATTAAATTGTGTTATGATTAGAGATAAGACTATGCCAACAAAAATAATAGTTAACAATAACAGCTATAGTTCTATATAAAATATATTTAAAATTCATGATACTTGTGAGAAATATATCTAGTGGTGATTTCTCAGGCAATATTTGAGTTTCCATAAGAACTTCCTCAGAATAATGTACAACAATAGAGAACCAAAATCCCTTATTTCTTTTTCTTTTTTTTTTTTTTTTTTTTTGGCTTTTTTGGGTCACACCCGGCAGCGCTCAGGGGTTACTCCTGGCTCCATGCTCAGAAATTGCTCCTGGCAGGCACGGGGGACCATATGGGGCACCGGGATTCGAACCGATGACCTTTTGCGTGAAAGGCAAACGCCTTACCTCCATGCTATCTCCCGGGCCCCAAAATCCCTTATTTCTAAGTGGGGGTGGTTCTCCTGGTACATAACTCACTTATCTTTAACTTGGATTTCTTATTCTTCCAATTCCAAAGTTTTATCTTTATCTTTAGAGTTACATTTTCATCCTCATTTTCATGCAAAAAGGCTATAAATCACATTGAATCTCTAGGAGAAGTGATTATTCTTGATATGCCTCATTCCACACCACATGTTCCACATTTTCTTCAATGTAATAGTGCCTTTGTCCCCCTCAATGAAGACATTGCTGTCCACACAGAATGGACCTCAGTGTCCCATCCTCAAAATCCTATATTTGTAACATTTGGAAAAAATTTAAATCAATGCCTGACAATTCCACCAGAGCCATATGCTCCTCCTAAGGTAATTTCTTTATTTTGATTTTTTTTTTTTGGTGGGGATGGGCAGAAGAGTTGGTTTTTGGTTTTGTTGTGGGTTTTTTATTTTCATACCCAAGGTTCTTGGGGTTCTGAGCTCAAGGATTACTCTTAGTGGGACTTCAGTGAACCATATGGGTTGCTATGAATTGAACCTGGGTTAACTATATACAAGGCACTCACCCTACTCACTAGATCATAGATCAGGCTAGGGATATGCCTCCAATCATGGGTGAAAACTGGAAAGAGCACAATTTGTAGTGAAAATCTGTTCTCTCATGCAACTGACAGTCAGTATTTTAAGTGTTTCTCCAGAGCCACATAGAACATCATGTTTGAAATAGATCTTTAAAAAAAGCCACACACAAATGCTCTCATAACATCATACTCTCATCTTCAGCAGAAAAATGTCTTGAGAGGCAGAGAGCGTTAGGGGTTAAGGCAGTCTGATGCATCCCCTGTTTAATCTCTAGAACTTGTGGTCAGCTGAACATCAACAGATATGACCCTCAAACACTGCCAGTTTCTGCCAAGTGAGCTGGTAATGCCTAGCACTCCAGGATCCCACCAGTACTGGATCCCACCAGTACAACATCCTCAGATCCTTACTTTGAATCACTGGACCAACTGTTCAAGAATTGAATGAAGATGCCTTAGTCACTCTATGATACCCTATATCTTTATATCTATATATCTGTATCTATAATTATATCTATATCTATATGTACATATACACCCCTGGTATATTAAGGGGAAAAACAACTCCCCAAGTTTCATGAACAATAATACTAAGGATAAAAGTCAAAGTTTTTATTTTGGTCTACAAAATGCTATGTGCTATTGCATCTTTCTCCCACCCCTTCACCCTATGTCTTTATGACTCCTTCCCTTGGTTCTGAACACTGGTACATCTGGTTTGCTGTTAGCTTTTTCTGATAGACTATGTTGCGTGAGCACAGAGATTTGCTATATTGTCCACTGCTTAGTGCCTCTTTTGACAAGTGACAGAAAAGAGATAATAATTTCTCATAGTTCATACAGAAGTCAGAAGAGCCCAGACAAACTTCTTTTCACCAGATGAACTCTGACTGGATGAAACATACTTGCCTGAGTAAATCATGATGGCCAGAGGAGAGGCCTCTGCACACTGACTGAATTATCACTACAACAATCCATCCCTAGAGCAGGGGTCAGTTATGCCTCTCAAGCCAAAGAAGTTTGAAACCCTGTATTAGATACACAATAATAATGACCTAAGACAGGGTGGGGGTGCTGAGAAAGTATCTGCTACTGAACCCAAGCACAGGTGCTCACTGTTCCAAAGACCAATTACTGGAATGATAAGAGTTGATGAAAGAAAAAGAGATTTATTTAGAGGCTAACAGCCTGAGAAAGATGGTGGACTCAATTGCTCACCCCCACCACCAACAAAAATTTTTTTCTCTCAGGTTAAAGATCCTAATCTTACATAAGGAGTGTTGGGAAGTAGGATAGGAGAAATGTAGGTATGAGCAGAGCAGGAGAAAACTGTGGTTGGCAAGATGGTTAGTGAATCTTGGAGATGGTGGTCGGTGTCTTGTGACACTGTTGGCTAATTATCCATTCTCCAGGTAACCCAAAGAGTCCTGTCAGAGGGTCTATTTGTTGACTCTTCTCCCAGGAGTATAAGGGATGTTATCACACACACACTACTGATTTCTCTCCCCATCTGTAACTGGCCTTGGTGGCTCAACCCCCAAACACTCAGCATGAGAACATCTCTTAGGACTGAGGGGCAGAAAAGACCCAAGAGGCAACCATTATAACTACAAGATGAGTCTCTAATGCTCACTCACCTATACATCAACAAATAGCTTCTCTACACTCACTGCTGATTCATTCTTGCCAAAATCAGACTCAGAAAATATCACAGGAAAAAAATAAAGAAGATAGAGTCAAAACAACAAACAGAGGAGTTAATAAGACATGGGAAGGTAGAAGTAGAAATAACCTGCCCTAGAGTGCTCCTTGGTGTTGTGTAACTCTTGGGGAAGCTCTCCGAAAATAAAGTTTTGGAGTCTAGAAGAATATGAAAATCATGTGAGGGGAAAGGACTTAAGCTGTTTTTAAAATAAATGCAAATCTTGCACTGTGGGAGGTTAAGCGGGAGAGTTGGGGAGCATGAGTCTTTCCATAAAACATTCCTGTGAACACACTGTACCTGGAGAAAAGACATCTTGGGGCCAGGGAGATAGCTCTAGGGGCAAGTATGAGCCCTGGATGCAATGACCCTCATCCCAGGGTCCCACAAACACTGCTGGGGTAACTCCACAACATGGGAATGTCCCTACCCCTAGTGCAAGTAAGTGTGACACAAAAATGACAGTTTCTATCAAGAACCTCAACTAGCCTTTTGCATCAGTGCGAAGTGGGCTTTGCAGCACCAGCCAGGTTGCATCCTAGTCCATCAGCGACCCTGTGTGCATGTGTGATAAAGGATCTTGAAATCCTAAAATGCTGCTGCCCGTCCAGCTCAATCACAATATCGCCTTCACTTTTCTTCTTGCTCTGAACCAAACAAAATAGTGACTTCCCTGATTTTTCAATAAAAATTACCCAATGGTTTGTATTTATTCCTCAGGCTAACTAGTTCCCTCTCCTTGGAACCAATTTAGCAGGGCTCATCTCCCCGCAACCAGTTTTCTCTCATAAAATCTTTCTTGTGTGCCTGTTTCTGGGGGAATGAAGTCATCTGACTAAAGCCCAGTGCTAACAACAGTCTGAGATCTCTTGGCTTGAAGATATTTCTCCAAATTTATGACTAAGGCATTTGTCCCCTCATTTTGAGTCCTATTTTCTCCCTCCAGTGTGTCTGTGCTCTCATTTCAGGGAAAGAAAAGACCTGAGTTCTTTTGTGGGGGAACCTCTCAAGCTGTGCTCGACCTGCGATTCTGGGTCAACTGATTCTAGGTTAGCTCAAAGGCCTGAGGATGCAGTGTATTGAGGACACCAGAGCTCTTTGGAATTGCTGGGGATCTTCATGGTCATACCCAGAAGTGCCCAAGGCCTCCAGGGCTACATCTGGACATGTGGGGGGGGGGCTATGTGGTACTTGTGGTACTGAGAATCAAACCTGGTTCTCAGAAGCACATGGGTTCATGGTTAGAAGACTTGCATACTTTGTCAAGGGAATCCCTTGCCTCTTGTTGATGTTGTTTTGATGCCAGGGGTCACACACACCCGCCTTTCTCACTGTTCCTAACACTTTTTCAGGCTCCTGTCTGGATTCTGAGGGTAATTGTTTCATGACCATATAGGATCCCTTTTCCCTTCCCCTTTCCTGCTGGTACCCAACTTTTCTTATTTTGGTTTCTATCCTTTATCAATGCAGTCCAATAGTGGAACCAAAGATGAATCCAGATTGTTTTCACCCCTCAGTAGATGCCCTCCCTCAGCAAACTCTCACTGGTTTAGAGCCAGGAGTCTGCAACCTTTAAGACATAAAGAGCCCTTGGATTCCTTTCCAAAGGGAAAACAACCATCGTGACATTTAAAACAAATAGAGCACTACATATGTTGTTTCTTATCTTGGTTTTTGGGTCACACCAAAAACACAGCGCTCAGGGCAGGGGTTACTCCTGGCTCTCTGCTCAAAATCGCTCCTGGCAGGCTCAGGGGACTATATGGGATGCCGGGATTCAATCACCAACCTTCTGCATGCAAGGCAAACACTTTACCTTCATGCTATCTCTTCGGCCCCTGTTTCTTATCTTAATGCTATATACAGACAGGCTCATGCAGGTAGCTGTTGATCTGAAGAAAAAAATTTTTTTCACTTAACAATTTAAAACATAATTATGCAAATTGATAGCCTATTAAAATATTTAAATGATACCGCTCCACGTCCCCCCACTATAGGCCCTGCTGGCTCCACATGAGGCTCTGGAGCCACAGGTTGCCAGCCCCTTTCTCCTTAAGACAGAAGCCTAGGGTCTTTTACCACCCTAACCCTGCTCTGGAGAAATTGAACACTGTGGAGACCAGTGCTGTCGTCTAATGAGGAGAGACAAAAGTGCTATTTTAATACTATTATGATCAAGACACCACCCCACCTTCAAACCCTAACAAAGAATTGCCAGCCAAATGCATCTGGTAGAGAAGGTCTTCAGAAAGTGAAGACCAAGAAACTCTGAGTTAAGCAAGTTGTCCAGAAAAGCAAGGAAGAGCAAGCTTGAAAATAAAGTTGACCTTGCCACAGTTGGGCAAAAAGTTAAATTCTTGGATGATTCTACCAAGAAGCCGTTACATCAAAGCTCAGACGCTCAGACCTAAAGGGCTAGAGAGAGAAAAAACAGTAAGTGACTGACCCTTGAGCAGTACTGTGTGTGGCCTAAAGACCTTTAAACATTTTAATACCAATTTTAATATATAATATAAAATATTTTAATTTTTTAATGTTTTAATTTCTTTTTTTTTGTCCCCAATTTCCAATACAGACCAGGCAAGGGTCTGGGTTGAGGTGTATATAGGGTGCGTTTACTGTACCTCCTCTTTCTATACAGTCCGTGTG
>PVKC010009104.1:0-27167 GCA_004027635.1 Crocidura indochinensis
AGGAGGAAGAAGAAGAAGAAGAAGAAGAAGAAGAAGAAGAAGAAGAAGAAGAAGAAGAAGAAGAAGAAGAAGAAGAAGAAGAATGTCTGCCACAGAGGCAAGCAGAGGAGAGGGAGGGAAACTGGGGACACTGGTAGCAGGAAATGTGTCATAGTAAAGGGTATTGTAAAGGGAGTTGTACATTGTTTGAAACTCAATCATGAACAATTTTGTAACTGTGTATCTCAGTGATTCAATTAAATAATTTATTTTTAAAATTTATATAAATAAAATTTTAACAATTCTCTCATGATATCTATTTCTGCATATTTTCTAAACATCCAACACACTGCCCTGGGTGTATCTCTGAGAGTAGGATTGCCCTTCTTTGATCAGGTCTGAGTGGGTGACGCCATATGAGACCATCTTAGCAGTCCAACTTAGGAGTTCAAATATTCCGGTCCTGAGGCTGATGTGGGGCCTTCCTAAAAGGTACCCCACTGAGAACTGGGTAACCTGTCCACCTATAAGAGAGCACCATCCATGTGATGATGATGTCAGAGCCAGCCCTGTTGGGGGGGCATCCTGGCAGCACAGAAGAAACAGTCCTCCCTATGCAGGGGCATTCATTTGGCTCCTTCTTGGCATCATCAAGATGATGCAACAATAAAAGTATAAGTTGGAGCTCTACTTGCCTCCCCCATCTCTGGCACAGACACACAGAGGTCCCTCTCCTTGGACTATTACCAGCGCTAGATACAGCATTGCTGAGAAATGTAGGGATCCAATGGCTTCCTAGACTGGGCTGGGCAATTCTGTGATTGGCTTTCTGGATCCTGTGACTGGATCCAGATTTCTGGATCTCATGATTGACTCTGGACCCTATGATAGGCTTTCTGGATCCCAAGATTGGCTTTCTGGGTTCCAAGATTGGCTTTCTGGGTTCCAAGATTGCCTTTCTGGATCCCAAGATTGGCTTTCTGGGTTCCAAGATTGCCTTTCTGGTCATATGATTGCCTTTCTGGATCCTGTGTCTGGTTTTCTCAGTTCTTTGATTGACTTTCTTCTCTATGATAGGCAGATGCCACTTTACCATCTTGTTTTGAGGTCTCAAGGAGAAGGCAGATGCATTGTGGGAGGCCCCATCCATGTTTATTCTTGTCTTTTGTAAAAGAGTTCAACATATTCCTACCCTGCCTCTCACCTGTGCATCTCAGTTTCCACTGGGTGAAACACTGGATCCAATTTCCAGTACTAAGGAATGATCTTGAATAAGCTAAGCACTGCTTGAGATAGTCAGTAGCACACATACTCCAAGTGCCAAAGAATTCCAAATGTGTTGGAATACTTCATATACAAACACACTAACCATTCAAGTATGTGGGACACTCACTACATAGATGGCCTAATGGGATACCCAGGGTTTGCTGAGAATAGGAGAGAGCAGCTGCTGTCCTCTGGAGCTCCCAATGGAGTCCAAGGATCCCTCAGTAGAAAGTATTAAAGGTCACACAAACTGGATGTGTTCCATGGGGACAACTTCTCAGGAAACCAAATGGGAGCATGACTGCAGTACCAGTACGGGCGCTTAGTTAGGGGAGTGCCAGAGAGGATCCTCCAAGGAAGGACCATGAGGCCAGAACTGAATGAGCATGTCTCAGCCCTGCAGACCAGCAGCTACCTGCTTCAGGCTGAAGGAGCTCCTCTGGAAGAGGAGGACAAGTAGGAACTTGCTCCTTGGAATAGAGAGGCAGCATGAGTGGGAAATAGGTAGGAAAGCTGAGATCAGGGTGGTGCCAACCAAGCCTGTCCCTGGGAGAGGAGAGAACAATATTGCTCAGGCATAAGCTGACCTCTGAGTGTGATGTTCTCTACCCGGGCAAACATGGGGACCACAGAGTAAAGCATGGAGGATTATACCATACTGGCTATCCCTATTCTTTGTAGACCTGTAGCTGTTTATAATCATTGCAATTTGAATGGCGCTGAACTAAAACAGATTCTGAGCACATCCTCATTACTATGACTGGATTTCATTAGAAATCTGTTCAAATGTTGGGTAGTTTATTGCAAAACATTCACTATTTAGATGTGATTAAGTCAACCTTTCTTTGGAATATTTTTCAAAGAGGTTCAGTGAAGAAAAAAGTATGTCAAAAAAAGAGAGACAATTTCTAAGTGTATACACATACAAGGAAGACAATCATATGATTGTACAGTGTAGTTAGAACGTATAAGAGATCTAAACACAATACGTGGCGTTTGGATTGCATTCAGCATACTATTTTTTCTTCTGTCTCCAAGGCCATTAGCCAACATTATCCCGCTAAACAAGGACATTGGAGTGTGGCATTATCTTGGTCTATATAGATCATGGCCAGACACTCCGAAACATAACATGTGTTTTCATATATTTGGTTCATTTTCTAACATTTTTTAGAAGATGGAAGGAAACTGCAGTTGAAGAGAGAAAAAAGGGTGAGAAAGCCAACACAACAAAGCTCAATCTGCCTTGCCCACTTCTTATTTTTAAGAATAGAAGAAACAAATCCCCTCTCTCCAGACTTGGATGCAGTTTCAATTCTGTTGGTAATTTGAGCAGCAGTGAACTTTGGTCTATTTTGAAAAACCCACCCAAGACAGCGTGCTGAATCCCATTAGTGACTTGGCCTCTGGAATCTTCTCTTCAGCCAAGAACCCACGTGTTCCAGGTGCCCTCGGCGCCGAACCTCATTACCAGCTAACAGGATTTGTTCTCAGCTCTCCCAGGGACCACTCCAAGGATCCCTCACATGCCCAGAGTCAAATGCATTTGATAACAGTGGGTTCAGGGAGAACCTAAGGCCCGCTAACTTTCTTATGGTGGCTTTAAAGATTTTCTGGAAACATTGCCCAGCCAGGGACTTGGAAATTCTGCCACTGGACACACAGCAGGAGTTAGAAGAAGGCAATGAAATCAGTGGGACTTAATGATTCCCAGAATCCAATAAGTCCCCTCTGTCTTGTTTAAGACCTGGCATGACATAGCTTGCTATTCTCCAGAACCTGCTTCTGGGAGAGGGCCACATGGGGTCATGACATCATGAAGCAAGATGTGGGGGGAAGCCCTGAATGTGGGAGGTGCTGTTTGGCAGAAAGAAAAGGGTGAGGTGGTCATTGGAGCATAGAAGCAGAGGGACCATGCAGGTCATTGGCAATGCCAAGCCAGTTCCTAAGGTCTGATTCATGTTTCTGGGGCCTCTGGCTCATGCAGGTGCCCTCAGAGCACTTTCTGCTGGTTTCCAGCAACATTCAAGCACTACCCCCTTCTGGCCAGCGCAGATTTGGGATTGCTCAGGTCTGAGGACTCACTCCAGGATAGATCAGGCAGTTCTATGGGGGTCTGGTGGGTAAGGATCCAGTTTGATCCCTCTCTCTGAAGCCATCATAGGAGATTGGGGGCTTTTTGGTAGGATTTGCACCAGACTCCTGTGGGCTTGGCCAGCAGAGTCACCCCCATGTCTGCTGTTTTTCTTGCTGGTCTCTGCCTTAATTTCTCCAGACGCTCTTCTCCCACAGAAAATAGCTTCATTCTGTCCCTTGCAGTCATGTTGACTGCTGGGGCAATGGAAGATGAGAACCCTCCTAATTTTCCCCCCTAAATTATCACATCACAAAAGCACAAAACAAAACAAAACAAATGCCATCTGTTTTCTCCAGGTAGAAGCCCCAGATTAAGCAGAGAAGTCTGGTCCTTCCCTCCACCTGAGGAATTGCTAGTGAGAGACCCATGTATGTGTGTATGCTTGTGTGTGTGTGTGTGTGTGTGTGTGTTTCCCATCATGCAAGGTAGCCCATATCCTTCCCTCCACCCTCCACCTGAAGAATTAATAGTGAGGGACGTGTGTGTGTGTGTGTGTGTGTGTGTGTGTGTTTCCTATTATGCATGGTAGCCCATGCTGCTACAGTGCTGCAGAATGCAAAATTCTCATGAAGGTTGATATCCAGCAACTGTGGCTCTAACTGATGCTGCTGATGTCCCTGTGGTCTACTTTAGTGGTTTGAACCACTCAGGCAGGTCTCCAGGGTTTACAGGACCAAACACCATTGAAGACGATGCACGGTTATTCTAGCAAACAGCACTGGGCTATGGACAGGGAGAGGCCACAATAAATCATTGTCCTTGAGCCCAAATACTGAGTTCAGGAGCAAAGGATGATCCTAAAATCTGGGCTCAGCTCAGCTTGTGGTGCCACTGTGTTGGGACTAAAGCAGCTCTTCTTCCTAAGAGGTTGGTAGGATGGGGTGAGGAAGGGGTGAAGAATCACAGCCTATTTTAGAAAGCTGGTGTGGTGGAAGAAGGTTAAGGAAAATTAAAGGAAAAGGCACAAATCAGAAAGTCTGGAAACTTTGCCCTTTTAAAATGCCATGCATAGTCAATTATGCGTTTGTGAGTCAATTACACATTCGTAAGTCAATTAGAAGAAAGGAAACAGATGAGTTTTAAGACTTCTGTTGTGCAGTGCTGGAAAGGCCTTCAATTTAGGGGAACAATAATTTAAAAAATAATGGTTTCGGGTCAAATGAGAAGGAAAGCCTTCCAAAATGCCTCCTGGGAATTAAATTAAAAAATGAGTAAACTCATTTTATTTGCAGCTTAAATAAAACTCCCCTGAATTGCTTAATGGGCACCTACATCCTTTAGGTATTTTTTTCTAGAGAAAAACCCAATTTGCAATTACAGGCTAAGGAGATTAATGAATCACTACGTTTTATTTGTGTTAGAACCAGTGATTAGAAGGAATGTTTCCTGAGTTACAGTCATTCTGGCTAGGAAAAAAATGCAGCGGCATTGGGTTGACCTGGTTTAACAACCTGTATTGCTCCTTACGTTCATGGGCCAAGGTGGCTTTTCTTTCCTTACGAAGGGGGCCTAGTGCAGTGCCTGCCACATATGAACCATGGAAGACACATGCAACGTAGAACCTCAAGTTCAGTTGTGAGGACTTGAAGCAAATAGGCAGAGGGAAGGTAGAGATAGATAAAACAGCCTGGTGTTTCCAGGGAGCAGAAACTGTCACTGAAGGAAATTTTCAGCTCCCACTGAGATGTAGGGAAACTCTTTTAATCTGCTCAGCTTCAGCTGGTGGGTTTTCCTGCCCCCTCTCTCCTCTTTATCTCTTTCTCCTCTCTCCTCTATCTCTATCTCTGTCTCTATTTCTCTGTCTCTGTCTATCTCTGTGTCTCTCTAAGTTGTCTATCTCTATCTGTATCTCTGTGTCTGTCTATGTTGTCTATATGTCTGTCTGCCTCTGTGTCTGTCTGTGTCTGTGTCTGTCTCTCTCTGTCTATGTCTCTTTCTCCAATAATAGTAGCCAGCTTATCTGGGTCCAGACCTGGGTTAGCCAAGCTGTGGTTCTCTCTGTCTCTCTCTCTGTCTCTCTCTGTCTCTCTCTGTCTCTCTCTGTCTCTCTCTCTGCCTCTCTCTCTCTTTCTCTTTCTCTCCAGATTACTACTCAGTTATGAGTATTTTACTCTTAGCTTTGCTTGCTTTATTTCCTGCAGTGACCCTTGCTACAGATGTGCCTTCCCTATGTGGAAATACAGTATTTGGGACCATTACATATGCATCTATAAACCATGTTTTTGGGGCTGGAGCAATAGCACAGCAATAGGACATTTGCCTTGCATGCTGTCGACCTAGGACAGACTCAGGTTTGATTCCTGGCATCCCATATGGTTCCCTAAGCCTGCCAAGAGCAATTTCTGAGAGCAGAGCCACAAGTGACACCTGAGTGCCACCAGGTGTGGCCCAAAAACCAGAAGAAAAAAAAACCATAACAAAACTACAAATGCTCTGGAAACTCTCTGATTGTCTGAAATAAAGTCTGAAATAAACCATTCAGAAAGAAAATAAAAACGTGTGTTCACGTAAAGAAAGACGCTACCTTAGGCTTCATCCTATGACTTGTGCACATACCAAGATCTCTAGTTAGAGGCCTGATTCTATTATACACAACTGAGTGGAAAGTTTCCTGGCACTATAAAAAGTCCTTGGGGGTGTGAAAATGAGTGAGTATGAAGCCTGTAGTTATACCCATGGCAATATGCTTCAAGGGTGGAGAAACCCTGTATCTCTTAGACAAAGGGAATTCCCTTTCTAATTTCTCTAATACTGTGCCTATGCAAAACAAAACAAAAAAAAACCCCAAAATAAACAAACAAAAACCTTGCCTCACCAGCCCTCCTTTTTTCTTTTCTTTACTTTTTCTTTTTTCTCTTGTTCTCATGGTTATTGTTTGGTTGTTGTATTTGTTGTTTTGGGGGCCTGGGAGATAGCATGGAGGTAAGGCATTTGCCTTTCATGCAAAAGGTCATCGGTTCGAATACCAGTGCCCCATATGGTCCCCCGTGCCTGCCAGGAGCAATTTCTGAGCATGGAACCAGGAGTAACCCCTGAGCACTGCCGGGTGTGACCCAAAAAACCAAAAAAAAAAAAAAAAAAAAAAAAAAAAAAAAAAAAAAAAAAAAAAAAAAAAAAAAAAAAAAAAAAAGAAAGAAAGAAAAAAAAAGTATTTGTTGTTTTGGTGCTTTTTGTAGATGCTGGTTTTGGTCTTTTTTTTTGATTTTTGTTTCTTTTTTGTTTGGTTAATTTTGTTGTTGTTGGTTTTTATATTTTGTGTTTTTTTGTTATTTTTCTCTTCTTTTTTTCCATTTCTTTTTAAATTGATATTTATAACCTCTAGACAGATTCCTCCCATTTTTCGTTTGTTTGTTTTTTCTTTTTTTTTCTTTTTCAAACAGAACCACATAACTTAGTCATTTTGTTCTGCCTCATAAATTGAGGGGAAAATGAATGGTACCAGAACCAAACAGCAGTATGAACAATGAGTAGAAATAAAAAATGATCAGACTTAAACATCAAACCCAAAGTCAAGGACAACAAAATCGATACCCAATCTACAACAAGCTAGACACAGAGGGGACCAGTTATTCTAGCAGTCCGGGGGCAAAGGAGGGGGTTCTGGGAACAGGGGTGGAGGTAAAACAACACTGGTGGTGGAAATACCTCTGATGCCACTATGTACTTTAAATATTACTGTGAGGGCTGGAGAGATAGCATGGAGGTAAGGCATTTGCCTTTCATGCAGAAGGACGGTGGTTCGAATCCCGGCATCCCATATGGTTCCCTGTGCCTGTCAACAGAGATTTCTGAGCGTAGATCCAGGAGTAACTCCTGAACGCTGCCAGGTGTGATTCCCCCCCAAAAAAATTACTGTGAAAGATTTGTAATTCACATTAGTCACAATAAAAATTATTTTAAAAAGGTGTGCATATAAAGAGTACTGTTAGACATTTATGTACTTATTTATGCTTGGAACTGTTAGAATAAAATTAACTAGTCTATAGAATAAAATAAAGCTACAGGGCATGGACCACCTCATAAAGTCTCAGGAAGTCATTGCAGGGCAGCTGGGATCTCTGTGTGAACTCACTCATGATGTAGGAGCAACTGGGCAGTTTACCAGCTGGTGTTTGGGAAGCAGAGAAGAGGAGAGGTGTCAGGTCACAGTGACCCATTTGTGACCCCCAGATGGGAAAGTTTGAGGGACTTTCAGAGCCACAATCATCACTGGGTGTGAAACCTGAAGGCCTGGCTCTGTGCACCTCTTCTGTGGTGGACTCCACTTTGGGCATGTCCCCAGAACTGTGTGTGGCTGAAGGCCTTGAGCAGGGATTTTACACAAACACAAGGTGCCATATGCCAATTTAAGTTGCACTGGTCTTGTAGTGTTTTCTTCCCACTCTTCCTGGCCTCCCTTCTCAGGGCACTGCAGCAGGGTCCTTGTTAGTCTCAGCTAACAGATTTGATTCGATAAAGAGTCAGGATCCTGCCTTTGCTCCTTTAGTGTGACTGTGACTGGGCATTTGCCCCTGAGATGACATTTCTCTGGAATCACCAGAATCACTTCCCTTCCTTTTTCCTCTTCAAGCCAACTCCTAGTGCTGAGATCAGCCATTCATCATTGACTCAGTGTGTAGACATGGTGTTGCTGTCAGGGTAGTCCTGGGGCACTCCAGGACTCCCTTTGCCAAGAGATTCGACATGATAGGTCTTTGGTGGTGTCAAGCCAGCCTGGGTGAGATGGCTGGGGAATAAATGGCAAGTCTGGTGGGGGATGTAATTACCTCACCCTAAAGTGTAGCATATCAGCATCCTGAATCCAGAATGCTGACACACCGAACATGGCAGTCAACATCTCCAGGCCAGAGAAAGACTCTCAGGCTGGATTTTTCTAGAAAACGATGAGCCACTGAAGAGATGGTAGTGTGTGTAGAGTGTATGTGAGCGGCAGCACGTTTCTTATCTGCTAATCTATCCTGCAGAAGCGTTTTTTTTTCCTCACCAGCAGTGACCTCAGACAGCGCATCCCAGCCCTTCATTCTCATAAGACTTATTACTTCATTAGAACAAAACGGGGCTAAACTGGAGCATTAGCAGGCGCGTGGACGTGGTTGCTAGGTAACCAATTTGCCCCTTGGGTTTCTGAAGCAGCTGAGGGTGCTAAATATCACATTATAAATCAGGGTGGCCCAGGGAGCTGGGAAACGGGGCCTCTATGGGGCGGACTGTGACGGCGGGAGGGATGGAAATATTAGGACCTAAATTAAATTTACATTTTGAATGTGAAAACAAGGAGACGGGGACATAGCCTACGTTGGAAGGGAGCAGGATAAGAAAGAAAATATTGCCTTGTTACTTAAATGAGGTCGTATAATTTAATCCCAAAAAGACAAAGGCCCAGTGTCTTATTAATAAGGAAGAGTGATGTACCCTGTTTCCCACTAAGCAGTGGGGCTGGGCCGGCATCAGGGTATCTCCAGAGCACTAGGGTCCCCTCTATTTTGGAACAGAGGATGATGAATTGCAGAAACTAACCATGTTCCCCAAATCAGCGAGTCTGGATAGGGTCTGCCACAGGAGCAGCGTTATGGGGTCAGTCTGGAGTTTGGGGGGCCCTTCAGTTTTCACTCTGTAAAGTTTCCCTTTAGCCTCCACCAGAAGGAAGTGGGCTAGAGTGTAGATGGCTGCCCCTAGGGTCCCCAAAATGCAATGACCCTTACAGAGGGGAGAGGCAGTAGGATGTTCTCAGACTCACAGACCCTCAAACAATGTGCTCAATGCCCAACACTCTTTTCTTGGAACACGAAGAAGAAGAAGGAGCAGATGGGGATGTCCAGTCATGGCAGAAGGTGGGCCCAAGGGCAGTCCTTCCAGCTCCCTACTGCATCCCAAGGATGCATGGGTCTAGGGGGCGACTGTTTCATTACCCCATGGGAGAGACTGTGTGTGAGTGCGAGTGTAGATGTGAGTATGTGTGTGTAGTTGAATGTACATGCGAGCCTGTGTGTATGTCTGTGCATGTATGAATATGTGTGTATAAGTTTGTGTGTGTTGATGTGTATGAGTGATTGTGTGCAGATGACTCTGTGTATGTGAGTATATGTGTGCATGTGATGTGACGGACATATCGCACACTTGACTTTCCCTCAAGAACTATCTTTAGTCCACAGATGGCCATAAATTAACTTCACTTGAAATTAATTCTCTACCTCATCATTGGAGAAGTCGCATATTTCAAAACCACTTGACAGTTTACAAAGTGCTCTTAATTGATCATCATAATAAGCTACTAATTATGAGGACAAAATATTATCACCCACACTGTTTAGACAAGAGAACAAGGAATGAGGAACCTGGGGCTGAAGAGATGGGATAGATGGGAGGGCATTTGCCTGGCAACCCAGATGGTCCCCTGAACCCTAAAAAGAGTGATTCTAGAGTACAGAGCTAAGAGAAAGCCTTAAGTACTACTGGTTATGACTCCCTCAAGTAAAGAAAAAAAGAAAAAAAAGAAAAATAGGACCCAACGTCTTATTTATTTTTTGGTTTTTGGGTCACACCTGGTGGTGCTTAGGGGTTACTCCTGACTCTACACTCAGAAATCACTCCTAGCAGGCTCATGGGACCACATGGGATGCTGGGATTTGAACCACCAACCTTCTCCAAGCAAGGCAAATGCCTTACCTGTGTGTTATCTCTCAGGTCCCAGGATCCAACTTCTTGAAGCCAGAAAGGACACACACTTATGATCTAAATCCAGTATTAAGTTCCTTTTCCTCATAAAAAGACATTCTATGGAAATAGATTGGGGAAAGAAAAAAACCACAGTCAGAGGGTCTCTGTATATTTTTTAGGGTACCAGGCATTTGAACCACTTATGACTTTGGCTTAAATTGCATAATTCCTAGGGGATCATCCAAGCTATTGTTTTAAATAGCATCCATTACACAACAACCACAGAGACAATTTTCAAATTGCTTCCAACCATTTTTTTCGGGGTCCTATCCTCTACAAGTAATTAAGGGTTAGCAACTTAAAAATTAATTTGAGGGGTCTAGCCATGCATCTGGCTTAATGGCTACCATAAATCAATCCCATGAGATCAAATCTCTTTACAGAAAAGAGGCTGTTTAAAATCCAAAATTAATTTTATTATTTTCCTCTTCGGGAGCCAGCCTGCCCTTAGATCCCAACCTCAGAGCAAACTAGAGCAGTGACAGGGAATGTGGTAGACATGCAGAACCACAAACCCTCCAAGCTCTTTGGGGACCTGCTGTCATGGCCGAACCTCAACTCAGGAGAAGTGGCCCTAATCCCCAGACATGGAGAAAGTGAACAGCTTCCCCCAACAAAGGGGCTTTGCAAATACAATCAAGTTAAGGCTTTCAAGTTGAGATCATCCTGGATGACGCTGTCAGGTGCTAAATCCAACAGCAAATGTCTTTTTTCTGGAGAAGCAGAGGGAGGGAGGTTGGAGATGGAGCTGAGGAGACCTCGAGAGATGGGCTGAAATTGTCCTCAGGTCACTATGGGAGAGCAAGACTAGGGAAATTCAGTACTCTTGGAGTTTGTCCTGGGCTGTATCTGGCATCCAGATGTATAAGGCATCCATGAAGCAAGAGCCTTAATGTCACAAAAAATTCCTGCATGTGTAAGTTGTCTGCATTAGAATGAGCACAATAAAAATGATCTCTGGGGAGCATTTTGACAGGCAAAGTAGTCTTGTGCCTAGACACAGAAGGGACACTGGATGCATCCCAGTGGGCCTAGAAGAAATTTCCTCTCCTGTCCATATTCTGCTAGGCCATTCACAAGTCACATAGAGAGTGAGTGATTGACACTTTGCCAGGGCTAGAACTCCTGAGATTGGCCAGAGAAACATGCCCAAGCATGGCAAGGAAGTTAATTCTGGAGGATGAATGAGTCCTACTTACCATTTTTTTCAGCTCTTTGATTTCTGAGCACTATTTAAAGGCAAGGTTTATTCAGTTAATTGACTTTGGATTTTTCACTGTCCAGGGTGACAGTCCTCAGCAGGACCATTTCCCTCCCATGTCCACATCAGCAAAAGGCACCTACAAGCTAAAAGGCACACAGTTTGAGTTCCATCAAGCCACCTGCTCCGTATTTCCCAGAATCCCTTGGAAAATAATAAAGAACTGGAAGTTGGCCAAGATCAGCTACAGAGTAGCAGCTGGAGGATGAGGATGAGGAGAACTTCCAGACCAATGCTAGTGTGCTCCTTTTGTTGAATCCTTCAAGAATCCTTCAGAATCCTTCAAGGGTCTACATAGGGTAGTAGGGCTCTGAGTGAGTCCTACTCCACACCACATGCATGAAAGCAGGTCCTGGGTGTACAGAAGAGTTGGCACTACTGACCACTGTTCGTATTCCCTGTCTCTTTGGTGAAATGAAAGAAAACCACCTTATTATTATTCTTTCTGTAGCAAAGTTATTGTTCTGGCTTTGCATGGGGGTAACCTATCGTTTCAGTCATATGTTTTTGTAACAGTCAACCTGTGTGTCTATATAATATTCACTACTAAAATACTCAACGAGTTCCCTTCACTGAGTTCCTCATGACTAGGGGTGTGTATGGGACCCACTTTTGGCCTATAAAAATAGGCAGAAGATGAACATAATATTGGAAGGAATTTTTTTACTTTTCAAGTGTAATAAAAATAAAAGATGAATAGAAATGAGACCAAGAGCATAGATAAAAGGAAGAAGGGAGAGAATAATAAGAAGAAATATTTAAAGAATAATTGAAAGAGAATTACCAACCCTTTCTTTCTTTCTTCTCTAACTGGAGTGCAGAGGTGATAGCAAGAATTAATGGAGGTGGCCATCTTACAGTCTTGGAGAAAAGGTTCAAGTAACCATGATAGGATCAGCCCAAATGACATTGCAAGGGTGAGTTGTACCTACAAGATAATTGTATATGGCCTCCCAAACCCCTGAGAGTCCATGGAGCCCCCTACCTTCTTGAGCTCCTTGGAAATTTGTGTGACTTCACATATCTAACACTGATGACTGGACAGAGAACATAAGGGCTGTGTTTCTTTTCTGCATCAAGGAAGGTGAGAGCAGAAATTCAACACCTCCATCCCTCTTTCCTTGTCCTACATGTGCACATACTAGAAAAGCATTAGCAGCATGGTGGAGAACTCCAAGGTTGTGGCCTGGTAACATGCTTTCTTACCCAGGCACCAAGGATGTGGGGCTTACTTATCATGGTAAATGCTGTTTCACTTATCCTGACTGTGATGGGTCATTGAAGGCAACCAGTCCATGCTGGAGTCATGGCTCCTCCAAAGAAGGGAGCTTAGTGTGGATTTTGTCACAATGGAAAAGCACATCATTCATCAAAGGGGGCAACTCCATATCTAAATCAGATATTGGAGCTGCCTAAGTGAGGCAGAGTGTTTCTTATAACAAATGTGAGGACATTGCCTGCATTATGAAATTTAGCTCTAGTTAATGGAAGTGATGATTCTACCTAATTTCAGTGAATGATTTTCAGTTATTGCCTCTCCAGAATTCTGTGCCCTGGTCCATAGTTTTAGAGGGTGAACTGTTGGTAAAGTATATGCACAAGTGTCTTCAGAGGAATGGAGGCAATTTCATGACCCATTACACTTTGCACACAAATGGGGAGAGGATGAAGGGACCCTGAAATGGAGTTGACTGAGGTTTGCCAACTTTCCAGCTTTCATAGCAGACCAGGAGGCCTTAGTTGAAGGAAAAAAAATATACTCTGGGGCTGGTTAAGTGCTTATTGAGTATCTACTATATGCCAGGTCTTTTTCTATACAGTTTGGAAGCTATGTGTCTAACAGAAAGCAATGAAGTTGGGGAAGACAGATAGGTTGTTTGAGGGCCAATGAGAGAATCTCAAAGCCAACTGCATGTCTGGAGAGAGAAAGGAAAGAGGTCACTATATATATTCCAAATCAAGACACATACAATTTTTGATCATCTGACCCCATTTACCTCTCTAACTTTCTCCCCATGCCCCCACTTTGTGTCTGTTCCTCTGACCCACAAGAATTTCTCAAAAATCATTATGTTCTCTTCCCCAAACAGCACTGCTTCCCTTTTCTCTGTGGGTTGTCCCTAGCTTTATGTTTCTAGTGAAAACACTTTGACAATGTACCTGTCTTACTTCTCTTTTCTTCTCACTCTCATAGAGGAGTTGATGGCAAGCCAAGAGGTAGAGGGTTTCAAGGAACAGAGGGAGGACCAGTGTTCATTGGTGTCTGGGGCTCTGGAGGAAATGGGCAGTGGAGCTAGGATAAAGGAATGGCAAATATGGGGTGATATGTACCTGGAGGGCTGTGATCCTGTTGTCTGGTAAATATATCGAGATTGAGGCCAACCAGGTTCCTCACTCTTACAGAGAATATTTTCAGCTATTATCAAAAGGAGGAATGATGAGAAGGAAAGCATAAGCATGGATTAGAATGGAAGGTATAATATTAAATTATGGATAATCACACAGATACAGAAATAGTTACATGTATGCATATTTCCATATGATTCTAGAGCCATGTAACTATAGACATAGATTAATATATAGACATGTTTAGATAGTTAGATACTATATGTATCTGTGTGGTTGGACTTGCTCTACCTCTTGAGAGTCCAGGAACCCAGGGTCAGAGACTTCTGAGTAATAAGCTCCTAAACAACCAGACCTGAATTTCTGGGTACAAAAGACAATGTTGTAGCAATGCTAACTCCTAAACTTGAGGGTCTCTGAAGTGCTTATGTAAAAGAGGGTTCTGATTTGGGGATATAGGGTCATGGAGTGTTGCTTTAAATAATAAAGTGGTCCTTTGGATGGGTTAGATGGAGATGGAGGCCTTTGTCCTTAGGCCCCGGCCACGTGGCTCCATCTCCCATTAACTGGTGGATCTGCAAGCTCAGGTGGTCGCGGTGGGTAGAAAACTCATCCAAAGACAGGCATCAGGAAATATCAGTTTTATTTGCCCTGGCTATCACATGTGGCCTATATCATAAACCTATTTAAGCACATGTCATTCTTAGCTTGCCCTGCCTCTTAACTCTTTTCAGCCATATTTTCTCCTCTGACCTCCATCCAGGTAAATTCCCCTTCACCCCTTAGGCCAAACCTTTTATGATCTCCCCAAGACCCCTCCCAGGAATGTGAGGGTCTTGCAGGTAAGATCAAGTTACACAGGAAGAATGTGGGGATGGGGCCAAAATGGAGCACCTGGGTGATGAGCTAAATCACACATTGTGAATACATAAAGCAGAATCAGGTTCAGGGAGAGGCATCCAGGGCTAATGTGGGGGTCAAACTGAGGGAAGATGTTCTTGATTTTGTTCTTGCAGATGTTCTGAGTGTGAAGGAATTGTTGACCAATTTTTCCAGGAATGTCTTTCTAAATGACTCTCTCTTGGCACAAGTTGCCAAAGGTAGTAGGGCAATGGTGAAAATTAAGACCTTGTTTATATTACTTGGCATTATTTTTGCCTTGATATAGGCCAGAAAGTTTGCTAAGTGCCTGTGCCCTTTGTTTCATTGTCCCCAAACCAGTTGTGGGATGGGGCTTGTGATCCTTCTCTGGGGGAAGAAGAAAGAAAGGGTGTATGGAGAACAGAAGACTTGCTCCAAGTCACATGGTAGAGAGCAAAGAACTGTGACTTCAGCCCATTTAACAATGCTTCTGGAGCTTGTATTCAACACTTTGAGGTTCTATGGGGAAATTTTTCTGTTATTCTGTATTCACAGAGTTAGGAAAATAAGAGCCCAGCAAGTCAGCAAACAAAGGCTTCAAGAGACTGCTCCTATGATTGACCAAAGAGACCTAGATATCCTATTAGTTTCTACACATGGAATTCAATTCCAAGAAACATTCTGTTAGGTGTAGCTACAAAAGACAGAGAGGTTTGTCATTTTTTAAATTAAATAGCATCCTGGGCCTGGCGTGAGATCTCTCTCTCTCACTCTCCCCCCCCCCCTCTCTCTCCATCTAGCCTTAGACGGACAACTGGAGTTAGGTGGATGCTACACTGCGAGTGGAGTGACTGAGGAGATAGGAAAGGAAAGTGCTGCTTAATGATGGGGAGAAAAAAGTCTATGAGGAGCTGATTAAATAAACTCAAGACTCAAGAGGCAAAAGAGCCCTCTTAGGCTAAGTGATGAGGTGCCCTCAGCTCTGAAAGATTCTAGAGATGGATCAAAATTGCCTTTGAGAGACTCTCTGGGCTGAAGGCACAGTGGCTCTAAATCATGAAGAGGCAGGAGAGGCCAGGTGGGAAGAATCTAGGGAGGTCTGCAGGAAAGGGTGGTAGAAATAGTCCAACAAGGCTCATTTTCAGGCATGAGGAGTTGGTGGAGTTTAAAGAACTCTGTCTGGTTCTGAAAGCAAGGAGGGAATATGAGTTTTTAGCAATTAGTAAAAGAAAATATTCTTATTTCTCTCAGGTAATAGTAAAAGCAAATTATTCAATGGTACCCATTTGGGGCAAAACGAAAAGTAAGTGAGCTTTGGCACGTTGCCAGGGATAAAAAGGCATTAATTAAAAAGTATGAAAATTGGGGCCAGAGAGATAGTATGAAGGTAGAGCATTTGCTTTCCATGCAGAAGGACGTTGGTTCGAACATCAGCATCCCATATGGTTCTCCGAGCCTGCCAGGAACGATTTCTGAGCATAGAGCCAGAAGTAACCCCTGAGTGCTGCCGGGTGTGACCCAAAAACCAAAAAATTAAAAAAAAAAGTCTGAAAATTTTAGACTCAATACAATCATTGATTTTAATGAGTAGACATTATCTATATGAACAAAAAGTTATTTTTTAATTCTAAAAGGGTGTTTTCTCTGGGACGTTGGGGAGGTCAATAAGAACTCTGGTGAGTGGGTTGGTGGGTTGCTTTATAGTATAGACTTTTTCCCCTTTCCTTAAATAAAAATTAAAATTTAAGTAACGAAGAAACAAAAAATACCAGTCAACAAACAATAAACTCACTGCTTATTCCCAAGACTATTCCCAGACTCCCTTGCAACTCTGTCATCATATGATGCATTTTGGCCAGTGAGGTAGCAGAAGTGCATTCTGGGCCAGGACTCAAGGCTGGAGTTTCTTAACCATGAAAAATTTGAGCCATGAGGTGACTTGGAGGGTAGAGATGGTGTGCTTAGAGGCAGAATCTGATCATCAAGGACATGCCCTCTAGGTGTTTTTTTCATAAGAGAAACAAACTTCACTGTTATGTCCTATGGTTCTGCTACATGTAGCTGAGCCTGGTTCTAAATGACATAGAGAGACATGAAGAGACATTGACTATATCTACCATGTCTTAGAGCTTCCAATATAAAAAAAGCTGAGGCAAAAATAGAAAGAAGGGGCTAATCAGAGTTAATTAATTTCCTTCTCCACTTCTTTATTTTAAGAATCTTAAAACACAGAAAGGCATAAAGTACAATACCGTGACAGTCTGTACAAAGACCATCTGGAATTGCCAACTGTTAACATTTGGTCATATTTTTTGACTTCATCTTATTCAGAGAAATAAAACATTAGAAATGCTTTGTTGTTTTATCTAGCCTAAGTTGCTTGACCTGTCATCCATCATTCCATATTCCATCCTGACCAACTTTTCTACCACCCTAACCTCCATGCCAGTTCTTTTGGGTCATCTTAGCCATAATTCTCTAAGAATAATATAAAAATACACTCGTGATTTGGGGACCTTATGGGACGCTGGGGGATCGAACTGAGATTCGTCCTAGGCAGGGCAGATGCTTTATGCTTGCACCACTGTTCCAGCCCGCCTTTGTTGTTCTTATCACCTAGAAAAGGGCCTGGGATTTAGAAGGGGCTCAAGCTATGTGGTCAGGGTCTTCCTAAGACATTTAGTGTTGCTCTGAGTTGTGAAAGGTTAGATTGCTTCCTAAGATTTAACAAGTGGGGTTAGAAACACTTGGCAACTAGCCAAATTAAAGAGCAATGACATCAAGAAATGCTGACTGATTATGTTGATGTGTGGTAAAATGAGACATGAGTGACAGTAAAGTGCACTTTTTTGATTTTTAATTCTATTTTGCATACATTTGGGGGATGTGTAACATTTTAATTTAGTTATTTCCCCAGTGATACACATTTAAGCAATTTCCAATTGATCACCCCTCCTTTTTATTTTCTTCCAAATTTAAGATTAATCCTTCTGCTTAGTTCTATAGTCTATTCATTATTTTTCACAAAGAAAATGCAAAATAACTCATAGGTGCTTAAATTACTTTCCCTATGAAAAACAAAATTCGTAAGTAGGTCAGCAATATATTTTTAATGCTACAATTTACATCCTCAAAGTAGTATGTGAAGTTAATTCATAGTAATCCCTACAGTAATTTGAAGACCCAGGAAAATAAGTAGTATGGCATATTAGTTAGAAAATACACAAATTCTCAAAAAAAAAAAAAAACCAAAACCCAACTTCTTAAGCAAGACAGTTTGCTTCTGAATGAATAAAAAATCATTAATCTTTCTCTAAAGGAATAAAATAATATATAATTAGCATGTACAGTTTAGTGTTTTTCTTGATACACTGTACATCATCACTACCATTAAGCTAATATCCTAAGTTACAGATAATTCTCACGTGTGTCTGCTTATGCACATGCGTCAAATTTCCTGCCTGGAGCCCAGTGTTACAAGATTGATAAGCCAGAAACATGACAGAGATAAAGAGTCATTATTTCAGTAAAGCACCTGAGACATCCTCTCAGAACAACAATATGGAGCCAATGGGGGATGCTGTGGGCTATGAGATCTCACACATGTAAATTTATAACTCATGCATCACTTCACCAAAACAATGAATAATTCATTCCTGGGCAAAGATCTCTCTTGTATGAAAGAGACTTAACTCTTACTCAGCTCACTAACTTCATCTTCCACCTGCCCATCCAATACTTTTGGGTGACACTATATCAACTGTTTGGTAGACACTAACCAATAAAGAATTAACAGTTTCCATTACTGTCTTAGCCATGTGGCTGGAATCCAATGAATATGTTTGCTGAGACTTGAAAGCTATGTGGCCAATGTCCTGCTAGGCCTGAGTTAAGTTAGAGTTGCTATGGGTTGGGAAGAGATTATTTGCTTCTGAGATGTTTCAATCAATGAAACAAATGGGTTTAGGAACACTTGGCAATTAGCCAGATTAAAAAGAGATGACATCACAATATTGTCCCAATATGAAATCAACAAAACACAATGTATTTTGGCTATATATGGCATCACAAATAAGCATATGTATTTCCACACAAATATACACAGAAACATATGTAAATGCCAGCTCTGAATGGAAGAGATTTATCTTGGCTATACGCATATAAAATATATACTCAGGTTTTTCTGGTTGGGTACAAATTTAGCATGAGCCAATGGCATCAACTGAGAAGCACAAGAACAGAAAGTGGATCCTAGTCTAGTATGGTAGGTCATGGTAACAGCAGCTGGGTTTATTCAACTGACGTTAACTACAAATTAAAGGCATCCTCAAGTGAATTTTCCTAATAAACTACAACCATCTTTAAGAAAGAAGTAACCGAGGCTCAGAGAAGCCAAGTAATTTATCTATGATCAGGCAGATAAAAAGAGCCAGAGATAGAGCACAAATCCTGCCATCTTTGGCTTCAGAAACAGCCACATGCCGTGTTATTTCCATGCCCAGCAGATGGACTCACAGTTGTATCGACCTGAATGAAAATCTGGATAATCCAACTCATGGGGGGGACCCATTGGTTGGGGATGCAAAATGAAATGACATATCTTGTCATTAATTACAACTAGACCAAATAATAGCCCCATGAGAGCCCATAAAGACTCAAACTGATGGCCCACATGTGTGGTGTTCTCACTGCCACCCTCCAACAAATCACTCTCCACCCAAGAGGAAGTTGCAATTAGGCTAGAAAGACCTCAGTGGATTTTAGAGCTCCCAGTCCTGGTCCAACTGTGTGTCAGTGGAAGGCACAAAAAAACCTCAGAAGGTTTCTCCAACTGTAGTGACATTAAGAGCTCATGGTTGCTTCAAGGATTGGAGCTAGCACATGCAGGGTCTAAGCACAATGTCCAGCATACAGCAGGATCTAAGAGATGGTAGAACAATACCAAGCTACTGCCAATCATTTGCTAGCTTCCTGGAAGCAGTTTTCTTACTCCTCACAGGGATTCCCCACAAGTAGTTTGAGGCTCAAAGGGGACTCAGGACCATCCTGCCCTCACTCTGGGAAGAAGTTCATTTTTCTTTACACAAAAGCACCTTCTACTAAAGAAACCAAGGCACTTATTTTCTGCTCTGATTCCATCTTCCCAGAGGGAACATTGGTTACTTTTTAATGTTTATAATCTGTCTCATTTGTTGATAGGCTCTACCTATATGTTACCCTGTCAACCACAGAGACAAATTCTACCAATTCTATGACCAACTTCTCTAAGAACTAGTGTACTGACTGCCACAAACAAGGTTCTCTAGTTCAAATGCTGAAAGCAATATCAATGAGAGAGTGGCGATTAGCTAGAAGAAATGAGAGACCAGTGGCTGAGTCCTGCAAGCAATCTTGGCTCCTATTTCACAATCTAATCAACTTTGTGGTAGTGTGACATTCATGGCTGGTGATCATAGGATGAAGGATCTGCCATGTCTAGGACATGTGAGAAAGGACTTGAATGAAATATAGACACTGGAAGAATGACAGTCGTATGGTTTCCAATAAAGCTCACCAATGAGTTTGACAGCTCAATCAGAAAGACAGACCCAGGAGAAAGAAAAGGGGAGTCCACATCTGTAATTAATATCCATAGGGAGAGATAGACTTTGGGATTAAGCATCATGAGGAAGAGACAGATCTGGGTTTTTTTTTTTTTTGAACACAAGGAATGTGTGGGAAAAATGTATGATCTAACTTTGGCCCTGCCATTTGCTACTTTGTTCCTGGTAACACATGTCGGTTCTCATTTTTAATTCTATCTTCATCCCTATTAATTTGATGTTAGGGGAGAAAGCAAACCCTTCTAAATGTTGTGATCTTACCATTTCTTCCTCTGATGAGCAAGGGGACCAAATTCAGGAAAGATTCAGCTGGGTGTTTCATCACGGCCCTACATGGGGTTGCAGAGGAAGCAGTGCCAACCTCTTTGGGGGTACTCATACTTGCATGGTTGACACCTCACTGCTCCTTGGCATCTCTCTCTTCAGAGAGCTGATCCAAGAAGCATGAGGCTCTGTCTCAACTTATTACATTATGTCAACTATGACTAGAGTGAATGTTGAAAACTGTGAAACTTGCCTTTCTAGCGAATGTCACTTGAGTACATCTCATTGGTGAAGGTAGTCATAGAGTTTGAGTACAATGAATTGAGGGGCATTTGTAATTCCTGTGATTTCCTTTGATTAAGCCCTTGTCTTGCCTTCTGTTCATCTCTTATCTACCACCCATTCTCTATCCTGCAGCAGAAAAATATCTTCTCTCAATGAAAACATGTTCAGGAGCTGGAGTGATAACAGAGTGGTAGGGTATTTGCCTTGCATGCAGCCTATTGGGGACGACCAGGTTCAATCCCTGGCAGGTGTGTCCCCAAAACAAAACAAACAAAAAAGATAATATGTTCTGATCATGTTTCTATCTGAAAAGTTCTCAAGAATCCCCAGATAGTTTCTTATGTTGTAGACTTCTCTCTCTTCTCTTGCGCTATACCTGCTTTTATTGTTTTTAGAAATGGAATTGGGGGTCCGGAGCAGTGGTGAAGTGGTAGGACATCTGTCTTGCTGGTGCTAGCCTAGGGCAGACAGAGGTTCAATCCCCTGGTGTCCCTTATGGTTCCCCAAGCCAGGAGCTATTTCTGAGCGCATAGCCAGGAGTAACCCCTGAGCGTCACCGGGTGTGGTCACAAAAACCATCTGAACAAACAAAAGAAAGGTATTGGGGTTTTCTTTGATTTCTGTCCTTCTTTGTTATCATTCTTGGTGTTTTTAGAGGGCTGATACTCCTTATCTTTCAAACTTGAAAGGAGATTAGGGATTCAGTTTGGACCTTAATTCTGCATCTTCACACAGGTTCATATATAGGTTGTATCAGAGATACTCACTGAACTTAAAATGGGCCAACATTCAGACATAGGACTTTGATTAGGATTATATATAAATGATGTTTTGGTAAAATTGGAGGAATGGTTGTAGTTATTGAGGACATAGGGGGCTGCATTGCTGTTTGGTACCTTGGGGAAAGTCAAAACTACAGAAAATAAAGCCTTGGAATCAACTAAGAAAGACTTGACCATTAGAGCATCTATATCTGGTTGTTCCTAGTCTGTTGGCCTTTTAAGTAAATGAATCAACACAATATATTTTCTGCTCTGACTCACTGGGACTGAAATTCTGTGACTAGCAACAAGAGATCCTAACATGTTTGCCTCTCTTTATCACCTCGACCATCTGGAACTTTCAAGGCCAATTCTAAACTTGGGTCTCCTCAGAGCTTCCTTCCCAGTCACACTTGTCTGTTTTCCCAGCTGGTGCATCATATTCTTAATCTGGACATAGAGACTGCTTCTGTCTGGAACAAGCATTCCTGGGTTGCCCAGAAGAATCATACACTCAGATCTCAAGACTGGGCTCACTTGGCACTTTCAACTCGGGAGCTTTCTGGATCTTTTCTCTGCCCTCTACTCCCTTACTTCAGAGCTATTTGTTTTGCTCTCAATGTGCTTCTGGTGTATTTTACTTTTCTTTCTCCCGGGATGGAGCATATTATACTGCGCCTTGCATTTGGGAGACTATTTTCTTTTTCAGTTTACTCTGATTTCATTAAGGACCTAGCTTTGCTGCACTATCTTTCATTCCCAGAGTCCCTGGCCCAGCTTCGGACATGCAGCCAATTCTGCCGATTCCGGGGGGAATGATGACATTTTTATCCACAAATAGATGTTACGCTGTGGTCTGTGCCCCCTCGCGATCCAGACTCTCCTTGCAAAGGATCGCATGACAGCCACCAACCATGTGCACAGCCCCTTATCTGCTACAACCCCAGGAGGGTCTCGGCTCTGCTTTAAAAATTAATTTGTTCCTTAATTAAGAAACATGTTTGCTTCTAATGAGCGCCTCTTCTATGCAATGTAAATAGAGCGCCAAGGACTAAATGGCTTTGCTTAGCTGGCTTCGCGGCTGGGAGCTGTCCAATGAAACCCTTTTCAGTGTCTCCACCAGGAGGCTGGGGAATAGGCAGAACATGCGGGTTTGCAGAGAGGAATGACAGGGACTTCAGGAGAGGGAATTTGTCAGCTCTTAATACCTAGCCAGCAAATTAAATTGCTGCTATGCAAGAACATTAGATCAGTGGCAGAATTTCCTCATATGTGCAAAACCCCATATTTATTAAAGTCAAATGTTGATTCCAGCTCTGTGGCTCCAGGTTATGGGTCCTGCAATTATGTTGGGGGAGGGGCAATGTGCCACCTGCATGGAATGAATGGGACAAAGCCGGTTTGCAGCAGGCACTCAGGAAGGCAGGGGACTAGCACGAGAGTAACATGGAGGTGAGAGACCCATTTTCCTATACCAGTGGTACAGGGCAAGCATGTACAGACCTACTTGGGAAGAAATAACCAAGGCTAATGGAGGTGCACCCTGCCCATGGTGTATTCGGGGAACTGCTTCTACCTTGGAATGAGTCACTCATCTGGACCCTCTCATAGCCCTAAGGCATGTGGATTCCAACTCCCATGCTCTTCTGACCCTGGCAATACAAAATACAAAAAGCCCAGAGAGCTGGGCCAGGCGGTGGTGCTGGAGGTAAGGTGCCTGCCTTGCCGGTGCTAGCCTAGGACGGACCACGATTCGATCCCCCGGTTCCCCATATGGTCCCCCAAGCCAGGAGCAACTTCTGAGCACATAGCCAGGAGTAACCCCTGAGCGTCACCGGGTATGACCCCAAAACAAACAAACAAACAAACAAACAAACAAAAAGCCCAGAGAACTTCCTGCTGGGGAGTGATTTTCAACAGGGTTAGTGAATGATTGCTTCAGTTGTGAATGAACCAATCAGCTTTGTGTGCTCAGTCAGCATTATCAGAGAAGGAAATGTGGTCTCTTCAACAGTGATGTGTGTGTGTGTGTGTGTGTGTGTGTGTGTGTGTGTGCGCGCACGTAAATTTTTAATTAAAATTGGGTCATTGGGTGTTCAAACCTTTGACTTTTGACTAATCCTCCTCCTCTTCCTTCTCTTCCTCCTCCTCCTCCTTCTTCTTGGCTTACTTCTGGCTCTGAGCTCAGGGCTCATTCCTTGTGGGCTTAAGGGGAGACCATACAAGAGACTGGAGATCAAACCAGTCAGCTTACGTGCTGTATTATATCTCCAGCTCCAAACTATTAGACATTTTTCACTAAGCTACAGCTGGCCCAGAAGGTAGTGGCATCAATATTCCCTGGACTGTCTTCAGTTGGAGAATGGCATGGAGATAGCACAGTCCTTAGACCAAGGAGCTGGCACCTTGGAAGTAGATAGACCTTTCTTGACTTGAGCTCTAACCTGGTAGGTAGAAATGGCTGACTCAGAAACCCAGAAACCAGGCTGATTCTCTGCTTCACTTTTCTCAAGCTTTGTGTTTTGGGGAATAGCCCTTCACCCACCTCACCTATTTGTCAAGATTACATGTTCTGCTTCCCAAAGGCCATAGAACAGAACTGCTTTTAGCAGACACTGCAAACTGCAAGGGAGTTGAAACTGGTATAGCTGGGATGCAGTGATGGTCTCTAGTGAGGACTTCCGGAGCATAGCTATTCAAGGGGTATGTCCTGGGCATAGACTCAGGTAGAACTGAATAACTGGATGTGGGGCCACTTCCTCCCTAAAGCTAAGCCTGGCTATTGACAACAGAGAAAATATGGTGGAGATGAGACTAGGACTCATCACCTGCTGGGCATTACCTGCCCATTCATCTGTGTTTCCTCCTGCAGGGGTTGTGGCAGCTGCCAACTTTCTTGTGGCCAGTGCAGGAAAGTGGAGCATCCCTTCAAAGGCTGGTCCAGTTTTCAAGTTCTGCTTCTTTCAACAGTCAAGTTTTCGCATGGATTGAGCCCTCAATCATAGCTTTATCATCTGGGCATGCTCCCAGCACTGTTATTTTTCAGGAGTTTAAATTGGGTTTTAAACCTTAACTTTATTCAGTGTGTATGACTAAAATCAAGGGGAAGGGCGATGTTACTAGAAATTGCTGAGCTTTGTATCCAAATAAATAGCTATTAAAATAATAAAAGTTCATCACTCTGCTGCCTAAAATTGTTGTTTATATTGGCAAAAGCATACAATGTTTATATTAAGAAATGGAGAATTTTCAGAAAGACTTATGATGACAGGAAAGAGAGAAAGGGAGTTTCAGTAGGCTGTGAGGAAAGAGAATCAAGGAGGTGGGTTTGTTTTAGGATTAGGAGAGTTGGGTTCATTCATTGATTGAAGAGAGAGACCTGACAGGGAATGACTGAGATCCTGGAGGAAGCAGTGGCCTGTCCAGAGCAAGGCTGTGACCTGATCCACACATAGAGGGTCAGCAGAAGGTCCTGATTGACAATGAGTCAAACATAGTCTCTCCAATCTCAGAGGAGAGGGAGGCATGACCAGGAGCTGAAGGTCAGGCTTGCTCTTGGCTTTGTTTTCATATAGCCTGTTATGTGCAGGAGATACAAGACTCACAGCTTGGGTGTCAGGAGCTTTGCAAGAGAAAGAACAAAGCTGTAGCCTGTAAGGAATAACAGGGAGGGATATAGAGATGCTAAGATCAGAGGGGTTCTCTCTTGTCACTTTGAAAGCAGGATACGTAGGTTGGGGTGAGAGTTGTTGTAATCTGGGCTCAAGGGCTTGTGAGATGTTGGGTCAGGAAACAAGTCAAGCTTTAAAGGTTTAAGAAAAAAAGCAATAGCCCAGAATGTCTGGTGAACACTTTCATTAATAGTGGTTTAGAGAGAGAAGATGGTTCAAGAATAAAATTGTGACTCAGAACTAGCAATCATTTATTTCCCTAATTAATTAACACCTAGGAAAGAAGAAGGAGAATTTGGGGCCTGCTGCATTGCTGGGTAAGGTGCCATGGGAAGACTTGTTTCTACATGCTTCTTTGGGGAGAAAAGGAAGGACGGAAAAGAAAATATGCATATGACGTTCAGGCAGTTCTACTGAGCCAAGATAATCACACAAGATATAGAATCATATATAGGGTCAAGGTGAAAAGTGAGAAGAGCTGTGTTTCTAGAACCAGAACAACAGATATTCCTAAATAAAACTAATATTATAATTCTCTTTATAATAATATCCAAATACTTAGGAACACATTTAATAAAAGAAAGGCAAATGTTAAAAAAAAAGTGAAAAACATTGCCTAAAGCAGGGTGCTCAAACTTTTTAAACGGGGCCACTCAATTATCACTCAGATCATTGGAAGGCCAGACTATAGTTTTAAAAATAATATGAACAATAGTAGCTCACAAGCCCTAGTTTGAGGACCCATGACTAAGACTGAGGGGAGGAGTCAAGAGACAGACAGAAGATGGAGAATCAGAGTACAAAATACATTCCAAACATGCACACTGTGACCAGGACAAGTCTGTGGCTAACCAGGTCAGGCAGTGGTGGCAAAAATACTCTGTGGGATGGACAAATGTCCTGGAAGGCTGCATATGACTCCTGGGCCATAGCTTGAGAATTCCTGGTCTAAAGGAAATGAAAGACTTTAATATAAGTAGATCCTTTGATCACACATAAAAACTTTATTTTATAATTTATTGTTGCTATTTTAGGCCACATCTGGGTATGCTCAGGTTTTATTACTGCTCTGTGTTCAGAAATCACTCCTAGTGGTTCTCAGGCAACCAATGAGATGCCAAGGATTGCCCTTGGTTGTACTATTTCTCTGGCCCAAGTCTCAGTATTATTAAGATAGGACATTACTCAAATTGGCCTACAGAGAATCAAAGGCCATAGCCCAGGAGTTAGGGTTGCTTGTCTTACAAATGCAGTGCTCTGAGTTCCATCCCTGGCAATGCTAGGTGTGGCACTAGGAGCTCCAATACTGCCCTGCCAGGCCTCAGTGTAGCATCACTAGGCATGGGAATAGAACCATCTTATTTTTTTTTTATTGAGACCATTGTGACTTACAAGTCTTTCATAATTATATTCCAGGCATATAGTGACAGTGAATTGTGGTCATTTCACCACCAGTGTTGATCTCATTCCACCAGAGGGCCCAGTAACTCTGTCCTTAGCCCCCTGGTCTATCAGTGTAACAGATCCATTTTGTGTTTAGTTTGTTATAGTTTGGGTCTCTTGATTCTATTGTTGTTGACTTTGGCTTGGGTTTTTAGTTCTGACCATTTTTTTCTCTTTTCCACTAAATGCACCTGAAACAATTTGGTCCGGGGGTCCCAGCCACTTTCTTTTTTCTTTTCTTTTCTCAATTTTTAGGAAGACATAAAAATATGAGGAAAACAAAGTGGTTCATGTTCCAAGGATCTATGATAAAGGCAGGAGTTCCTATCTAGAAGATATAAATAAAATAAGGGCAGATATGGCAGGGTTTTTTTTTTATATAGGTGCAGTAAACATTGGGGAAATTAGAAAGGAAATTCCCTTGGCCTAAAAGATAAAGGGTGTCTCTATCTGTTAAGCATCCTGTCATAAAAACAACTAAAGGCTCTGGGAATGTTAGTTCTTCAATCCCAAGAATTTTCTTTATGGGCCCAGGAAAAGTTTTACACAGTCACAGTTTTCATAGACAATCTT